>SZWC01014631.1:48752-68780 GCA_023375785.1 Penium margaritaceum
GCATTGTCGCAACGACACAAGCAAGCACACACGCATTGTCGCAACGACACAAGCAAGCACACTCGCATAGACGCAACGCCACAAGCAAACACATGTGCATTGTCGCAACACCACAAGTAACCACACCTGGACTGGAGGCATCACGGCTCATCAGCACAGCAAGCATTCCTCGCAGGAAAACGACCAATCCTTGCCACATGCAACACCAACCTCGGTGAACTCGCACAGGACATCCAGCAGATCGCCGGCATCACCCTCAGCTGCCACCAGCCCCACATCCTCACGTGGCATCACTTCACTCTGCGCCTGACCATGCCGTTCCTCCATGGCAACAGATGAAACGTGGAGGCCATGCCGTGGATCTGCGTCAAGATTCTCCCTCAGCCACTGGAGCACCTCACTGTGGCGCTGGCGGCAGAATCCCAAGGCTGCTGCTTCGCGCCAACGCTTACTGCTCTGCAGCAGACGCTCACACGTCTGCACGTCAACGCAGTCACTGAGCTGAAGGAGAAACTGAGTTAGTGCAGCACGTAGGGCTGCTGCTGCTGCGCTGTCATTGCTGGAACAGAACAGTGGCGACTTCTGCAGTAGAACACGCTCTGCTGCTGCTGCTGCTTCCGCTTCTGCTGCTGCTTCTGATTCTGCTGCTGCTTCTGCTCCTGCTGCTGCTGTTTCTCGTCCTGGTGCTGTCAACTCGCTGGGATCATCTGCTGATGGCAGTAGAGAGCGCAGGGCTGCTGTGGTCTTAGCTGCTGCAGCAGCATTGAACTGCTGGGACAATTGCTGTTGCTGCCGCCGCTGCTGCTGCTGCTGCAGGTTGCGTTGCTGAGGTTGCTCTTGCGCTCTACTTGAGTACGTGGTGGCTGAATAAGCAGAGCTGTTTGCAGCGGGCGGCAGCAACAGAAAGGTGGCCGTTGCAAGCGCTGTGTCCATCACAGCAGACGAAACCTCTTTGTTATTCTCTCCTGCCGTCTCTGCTGCTGCTTCCCGCTGCCTGCGTCTACAGAGGTACACGACCAGCTCCGCCAAGGCCTCCTGCCTCGCAGACCCCTCCAGCGTTACCGCCCTTGCGCGCCCTTGCGTCCCAACTCCGGGCCCCCTCTCACTCGCCCCATCTTCTCCATCCTCCTCATCCTCTTCTACGTGGACGTCCTCATCCGAGCCAGATTCATCCCAATTTTCTCCTTCAGGCTGTGTTCCTTCTGCCTGAGGCCTCAAGATGGATTGAGGGAACCACGAGGGAAGATCGTCCAGCGATGGGTGGCGGGGAAGAAAGGGGAAGAGGCGGAGGATGATGGGAAGAGGAGGAGGCAAGGGCGCCTGCAGAAACTGCTGCATAGACTTCTCAAACTCCCCTTGTGAAAACAGCTGCTCGCCATACTGTGTCCGAACTTCGCTCTCCAGAAGTGTCCAAGTTTCAGCATCCATTCCCACGCTTGCAGTTGGAGGGGACAACACCCGAACCGCATCCACTTCGCTCTCCTGCTTGACTTGCCGTGACTGCGACTCGCACATTGCTAGGGCTTCCTCGTACCGGCCAGTGCGGGCCAGTTTTTGAACCTGCAACATGTACCATCCCCAATTCAAGTTCGCCCCAGGCAGGCTAGGCCAGGCCAGGCCAGGCCATGCCATGCCATGCCATGCCATGCTTCACGCCATCACGTCATGCTATTCCCATGCCGCCAGATTCACTAATTGCAAGAGCACAGCATGGCAGGATGCCTTCAAATTCTCAAGACTGCCAGGAAGGTCCTAGGGTGTGTTGCATTGCATCAGACAATAGAGTTTAATGCATGCCGTGAGGTAGGAGCCCATACAAGCACGGCTTCCGTTGTCACACTGTTTGCATCCAACCTTGTAAACAATGGCTCGAGCAAGCAACCAGTCCAACCATGCACACAACTGCACTGTAAAGTTCTGTGCACGGATTGCCCATGCGTCTGAAATGGCATGCAAAGCCCCCACCCATAACGACACGGCATGTGAATCCTCCGCATGCACGGCGTCTGTGGGTCGACAAGCAGATGATGCAGTTGCAGTCGACGGCTTGCACAAACTCGCGACAAGCCCAACCTAGACATTTCAAGCGAGGGTACACCAACCGCAAGTGGTGGAGAACATGCGTAGTCCTATCGTACGCACCTGCAGGGGGCGGGGGGTGGGGGGAGGGGGGGCGGGAGGGGACGGGCCGCAGGTCAACCATGACACGGGCGCGCCTGTCGCTATACCTACAGCAGCATCGTCCTCGGACTTCATGATGCCACAATGACCGTAGGGGCAGATGGCTTCAGAGAAAACGGCGAACGGGACTGGCTTGTGAACAAGTGGGCATACGCACGTGTGGCCAGGCAGACAGACAGATAGGTGAACAGGCAACTTTGACCTGTTTGTGAACACATGAACAGGCGGACAGGCACGTCTACTACACACCTGCACGAGGGGGGATACGGGCCGCAGATGCACCACACATCCTCCTGCCCCTCCTCCCACCCCTGTCTTGACCACCAGCAGCATGCCCCTGGGACCGTACCACACCACCACTGGAGACGCTGCTCCTACCGCACCCGGGGCACCCCTCAGTCTGCTACCGCCGCCGCTGCCACCGGGCAGCTGCACAGTCTGCACCAGCGAGTGATCCCCGTGCAACCCCCGCACCTGCATGCATGCAAAACGGGCAAGCAGGGCAAAAACTTCTTAGACGCCTTCCAAAACGTTTGAGGACATTGTACTTGGACGGTCTGCGCCAGCGAGTGATCATCATACAACCCCCGCACCTGCATGCACCGGCGCAAGCAACATCGCACCTTTGCACAGAAAAGAAAATCTGAAAAGTTTTCAGCTTAGGCATCTTGCACAGCGGAGGCAGCGGCAACCGCATAGCCAGCAGCACCAGAAACACCGGCAGAACCGGCACCATGAGCATCGGCTGCAGCAGCAGCAGCAGCAGCAGTAGCACTGGATTTGGCGGAAGCGGGAGGAGCGGCATGGGCATCTGTTGCTGAAAAGGAAACAGAGCACCAATCGAACTGCGAACACAGGGACGTGTGGCCATCATACATGCTGCCACCCAGCAGGAGCACGGTGCTTTCTGATGCTCGGACCCAGCTGTCGCTCAAAACTTGAAATGGTTGTTGAGGAAGTGGAGAGGCAGAGAAGGAGTGGAGAGGGAGGGGGATGGGTGGTAGGGGTTTGCGAGAGAGAGAATTCCAACCTCGAGGACATTCGCCAGCTTGCCGACGACGTGAGGAGGGCATATGGCAAGGTGGGACGGCAGACGAGACCATGCGACACCGTGGTCGCGACTAGCACGACCCGTGGTGGCGCTGAGGAACAGACTCAGCGAGTCCTGCGCAGGTGCAGAGAATATGAGGTGCAGTCGAAAAACAATGTTTCTGAGATGTTTTGCAAACGATTTAAGAATTGTTATTCCTCCAGTGCTCGTGTTGAGAATACACTCAGCGAACCCTGTGGAAGTGCAGAGGAGAGACGGTGCAGCAGCGCAGCGCCGCACATACAAGCCGACTGAAGATGGAGAGAAAATGCAGTACAAACAACATTTGCGTATCAAACAGCGACTATTTCGGATGCGTTGTGTCGGCCTGCCTGCCTGCCTGCTTGTGCCACGACCACACGTGGTACAGCCTGCCTACGGCAGCAGGGGCGTCAGGAGAATGCAATGCGCCATGGCAGGTGAGAACGGGATGAGAAGACATGCCACATTCCCAAAAGCAAGCCTGAAGACCCAGCATGGCTCGCCTGGGCCATGCTCTCGTCCGTGGACGAGAGCACGGCTCACGTACAGCAGGCAGGCGAGAGAAGGACACTGAACAGCAAGGTGGGACCGGATGGGTGTGAGTGAGAGGATGAGAGAAGAAGCAAGGAGCAAGTGCGGGGAGGGGGGGGGAGGGAGGGGGTCCACGCACTTTGCCAACGAGGAATTCAGAGTCAGACACAGTCACCACCAGCGGCGGTGCAGTCACACCCCAAGGCATCAGTGTCGTCCACCATGCTCCTGGGTCCGCTGCCCCTGCTGCTGCTGCACCACCCTTCCCCCCTGCTGCAGCGGCAGTAGAGCCCTGCTGCAGGCGCAGTAGGTGGTACTTGCCGCCAGCAGCCACACACACGGTCGACTTGCCGATGCATGCCACGGCTTGCACGGTTTCTGGAGCAGTCACTTGCTTCTGGAAAGAAAAACTGGAGTCGCCTGAACACGTGCCACGGCCAGAACCCATGAGGGGGGGGGGACAGAGCGAGGAGGACATGAATGAACTCAAACTGGCAGGAAATGAGAGCAAGAAAATTTCAGAGTTCACCTTTGAAGGGCGCTCTGCAAAGCCTGCTCAAGATTGCAACAAAGGAACAAGGAGGAGATGAACTGGAACTGGCAGGAGAGGCGGGCAGAAAAAGCTGCAGACCATCTGTTATGCGCACGTTCAATTTTTTCTAAAACGCTTTGCAAAGCGTTTAGAAAAAATAAAACCTGCAGACCATCTGTTATGAGCAGCAGCTAGCAAGAGCAGCGGCATGGAGCTCCACCTCCTCTCCTTGGCTGTAGCTCTGAGGGAGGCCGCGGTTGAGAGTATGTCAGTTTGAAATCTCATTCGGAACACCTTCTCAGGACGTCGCATGACATGAGGAGCGCCAACCACCCACTTCTCAAAGACCATTCGAGAGGTGTCAGGCATCCGCACCCTGCTCAAACAGCTTCTATGCATTTGTATGGCATGGCTTGGCATGGCATGGCATGGCACAGCATGGCATGGCACAGCATGGCATGGCATGGCACAGCACGGTGCGGCCCGGCACAGCATGGCGCGGCATTGCATGGCAAGGCATGGCACGGCACGGCACCTGACAGTACGGCATAGCACGGGACGGGATGGCGTGCACTTGTTGGCTGGCACACACTTGAGCTGGCACAGCAGCCATTTCATTTCTATTTCAGCATGCTGCAGCACTCACCATCGAAAACAAACAGCGAGAGCGTGCTGCCCTGTGCCACCCAAAGTGCTCACGCACTCTCGTCCCACTCGCACAGCTGAGCGCCGTCGCTGCCGTCCAGGTTGGCCACCGTGTCCAGCTCCGGCAGGGCCACCACCCGCACGCTGCCCGCCAGCGCGATGGCAAGTCGGCGTCGCGCCATGGCGTGCAGCTGAGACACCGCGCAGCTAGCGAAGCCTGGCGCGATGGCGGCTGGGGCCTGCGCGTGCCAGCCATCCGGCTCGTTGGTGGAGGGAAGGTGGGCAGAGGAAGAGGAAGAGGGGGGAGATGAGGGAGGGGAGAAGAGACGCAGGGAGCCATCGAGGGCGCCCACGAGGATGTCGCCGGTGTGCGGGCAGAGGGCGATGCTGGTGGCTTCGAAGGAGAGGTTGGGGAGAACGGTGTGTAGGGTGAACGCAGAGTGCCCCATCGGAAGAAAAACGGCTGAAAATAGGAACTTCTTGGAATTTCTCTCGCACGAGATAGTGGAAGTTCTTGAGCTTCTCGTTGTCCCTTCCTTTTCAACCTGGCTGCCTTTCCGCCTGTGCTAGGGCAGTAGTTGAGAGATGTAAGCCAAGTGCATTCAGTTGCTGCGCCTTGGACCCGTCAGCAGGCGTCCTGAACGCCTTCCACAAATGGCTGCAGCATTTGTCCCATAGTGTGCAGCGGACGTCTGTCAGCGGAAGCACAGGTCAGGTGCGACAGGTGGAACGAGGCGAGCGGGTGAACGAGCCGACAGCTGCATGTGGCACGGTGGAGCAGTGGCACGCACAGAGCAGAAGTCAGCGCGAGCACTGTTGCGCTCCTCAACGGAAGGCCGCCACGTGCGCGCTTCTCGACATCAATTTGTGAGCGTGCTGGTGACGCCTCCCTCTTCCTTTTCCTGTCGGATGACATGGCCATGCTGACAAGGTTTTGTCTGCTCAAATGAACGGCGTGTTTTGTGTCACTTGTAGAAGCTAACTCATTTCATATGCCTCTTCCAGAACGTAATACGTTTATGTCCTATTCTGCTCTACGAACAGTATGGTAAGAACCCAAACGAATCTGCCGCTGAAAATGTGAAGCCCACAGAGCATTTCGTGAAGCAAAATAGGCAGTTAAAGGCCATTTACAGCCGCAATAACAAATCCTGGGGTACCATCGTCCACCTCCACATTTGCAAACATAGCACACTATTGGAACCCTCTTTCGTGACAACCTCTGTATAACATTGTTGAAAATATGTCAAATCTCACAAAACACCATAATTTTCAGCTGCATGTAGTGTGTATATGGCATTCATGCCAATGTGGTTCTACACTTCACAACAATACCCTTATTGTATACTAAGTGGAGCAAGTTAAACACAAAAAAAAAGGTCACATNCCATCGTCCACCTCCACATTTGCAAACATAGCACACTATTGGAACCCTCTTTCGTGACAACCTCTGTATAACATTGTTGAAAATATGTCAAATCTCAGAAAACACCATAATTTTCAGCTGCATGTAGTGTGTATATGGCATTCATGCCAATGTGGTTCTACACTTCACAACAATACCCTTATTGTATACTAAGTGGAGCAAGTTAAACACAAAAAAAAAGGTCACATCATGTTACGCCGAGCGGTAGTGAGGCAGTTCATAGTTGAAATCAGTTCGTGTCACTTTTCACGAGAGTGGGGATATTTGAGAAAGTTTGGAAGCAGAAAGTGTACTCGTTATTGTAAGTGCCGAAACTCGGTAAAATACATATAATGTTTGAGTGCGACAGAAAAGAGAATCACTCGAGCCGTTCAGATTTATGGCAATTTGCGTGAGTCCGCGTTCTGATTTGCTTGCTCGAGTAGGTGCTCGTCGGTTTGACGGGGAACATTGAGACCAATTTTATGGTTTGCGAAGCTTCTCAAAATTGGCCACAGGAACCGCGTATGTAGCCTCGAAACATCAAGGAATGCCATGATTAGGTTCAGGTGAGTTGGACAAGTGACCCAAAAACAGTTGGTCATCGTATGACCATTTTGGGGTATTCTACAGGAATTATCTCGGTGCGTGGAAAGCATTGTCGCGACTAAGTCGCGACATAGGATGAAAAGGGCGAAGCAAAAAATAGGCCACCACTAGGTTTTGGGCATCGTGTATGCCATCGGCATAACACTTCCCCTCCCCCTTTAATTTTAATGCCTCGACGCATTACCATTGCGAGGCCGTGAACAAGCTCGGTAGCCGCTAATGAGAGGATTGATTTTTTAGAGTTGGTTGTACGAAACCTCGTTTTTGTGTGTTGCGTCATAGTTCTTTCACCACTTGCCTAAACATTGATCTTCGCCTCCTCGTCAACGGTGATTAAAGATTTCCTAAAACTCATACTCCTGGTCACCATTCTTGATCATAGACCGTAGAGCAGGTGCCATGCGTTAAGGGAAATCTTTTGTGGCATTGATTTAACGTCAAAGTTTGCTGATATGGAAGACTAGGTGTATCTGCATGTTGTCCGGTGGTGGGAGTTTTACAAAGACTGGAGTGTGCATCTCCAAAATGTCAAAAGGCCACAACCACCGGGGCTTGAGCTTCGGACTGCTTGATTTGCAAATTTGACGGTCCTATAGTTGAGTAAAAACTTGTTTCTGGTATTCAACTCCATGGCTTGACGATGTTCATCGGCATGTTGCTTCATGGTTCCTTGTGGTTTTGTGAGGATTTGACGAGTTTCTTCCCAAACTTTGGAGAAGTCTCACCAATGTGTGTGACCGGCAAATTTTTGCTCTTGGAATGTAATCCAGTTTGGGTGGTTGGTTTCACATTGTTAACCACCTCAAACGTTGTTTTCCTCATTGCGACAAATGTTGTCAAATGATATGCAAACTCGGCAGCAGGCAACTTGAGTACTGAGGCAAGGACATGAAGTTTGTATAGAGTTTGAAGGCGTTGTTTGCCCGTTAGGTTGGTTGGCTTGGTTTTTCCATCGGTTTGTGGATGGAACATTGTTGAAAGTTGAAGTCGACTCCCAAACTGCTATACAAAATCGCTTCAAAACTGGTTGGTGAACTAAGCATCCTGATTGCTCGTGATCGATTGAGGAACCCCGTGTAGTTGACTGATCCGATTAAGGATCAATCACGATGCACCCTTGGTGGTTACATCAGTTGTGGCCAAATGAAGTGCGCCATCTTTGAGAATTGCCGATGAAAACGAGGATGGCATCAAACCCTTTTGGTGTGGTGGGCAAACCAGTCACAAAGTCCATGGAGATGTCTGTCCACGGTTTGTCTTGTGTTGATAGCAATTATAGTAGACCGAATGGTTTGATGTGTCGAATCTTGTGGCATTGGTAGGGGTCGCGGCTTGTGCAAAAGTTTGCCATGTCAACCCCCATCTTGTCCCACGAGTAGTGCTTTGTGAGCTTCTCTAGAGTTTTGTCAGCTTCAAAATGGCCTCCTGACAGGTGTCGTTACACTCTTCAAGGAGCATGCACCGTAGCTCCTCAACTTTAGGGACCAAAACTCAATATGTGTATTTTTTTGTAACAATAGGGATCCACAAAGTGGAACTTTGTCGTGTCTTAGACCGCGTGGTCCTTGTAACCATGTGTGAACAACTTTTTCAAGTATGGTTCACCTTGAATTTGTAGTGCGTTGACAACCGTGAAATCGGGTCGGCGGCTCGACACGTCTGCTCGATCAGTTTTTCAAGGACAATACTTGATCTTATAGTTGAACCTAGCCTGGAGGAACCCCATCCGTGGAGTTTTTCTCTGGTTCAGGTTCGGTTGTGTTTTTAGGTACTTGAGGGCACGGTGGTCTGTTTGAACCACACATTTGTGGCACTCTACATAGTACCACCAGGTTTTGAAGGCGTGAATTATCGTAAGAATTTGTTTCCCATCAGCGACATAGTTGAGCTCCACACCATGAAGCTTNGTTTTTCAAGGACAATACTTGATCTTATAGTTGAACCTAGCCTGGAGGAACCCCATCCGTGGAGTTTTTCTCTGGTTCAGGTTCGGTTGTGTTTTAAGGTACTTGAGGGCACGGTGGTCTGTTTGAACCACACATTTGTGGCACTCTACATAGTACCACCAGGTTTTGAAGGCGTGAATTATCGTAAGAATTTGTTTCCCATCAGCGACATAGTTGAGCTCCACACCATGAAGCTTCTACAACATGCTCATAATGGGTTGTTCATCTCCTCCGTTATCTTGTAGGAGAACAGCTTCACTTGCACGATCGCAGGCATCCGTGGCCATGAGTTAATCAACCGTTGAATCTACCAATCAAGGGTTGGCACAAAGGAAAGTGCATTACGTAAAAGCATAAAATGTTTTTCTTTGTTATCTCCCCAATTCCACTCGTAATCTTTACGAGTGATATCGAAAAGAGGCATAGACACCTGGACGTAGTCCCTTGCGAAGCTTCGATAGTAGTTACAAAACTTGAGAAACAGCTGTACAATGCATGCCTCTGTTGGAATTGGCCAATCTACTATTGCTCATATCTTTTTATGGGCCATGGTTATTCGTTCATTGCTAATGATGTGCCTGATAAACTAAAGCGAGCGTTGACCAAAGTCACTCTTTGAGGGCTTTCCATGGAACTTCTCTCGTTGGAGGACTTCAAGCACCTATCAGAGGTGTCGTTGATGTTCCTCTCAGGTGCGGCTTTACACGAGGATGTCGTCAAGGTGCACCACGATGAAGTTTTCAAGTAATAGGCAAACGATATTGTTCATTGTGACCATAAATGTTGCAGGGGTGTGTGTGAGACCAAACAGCATAACCCAGAACTTGAAATGCCAATAATGCGTTCGAAAGGGAGTTTTCCCAATATCTTCTTCGGTGATGCAAACTTGGTGGTAGTTGCTCCATAAATCGATTTTCCTAAAAATTCTTGCCCCACATAATTTCTCAAAAGCTCGTTTGCTTGAGGTAGAGGGTTTCGGTTCTAAATCATGATGTTGTTCAATGCTCGGTAATCCATGCACATCAGCATTTTAAAGTTTTGTTCTGTAAAAATAGTATTGGTGAGGGCTATAGTGAAACGNCCCCACATAATTGCTCAAAAGCTCGTTTGCTTGAGGTAGAGGGTTTCGGTTCTAAATCATGATGTTGTTCAATGCTCGGTAATCCATGCACATCAGCATTTTAAAGTTTTGTTCTATAAAAATAGTATTGGTGAGGGCTATAGTGAAACGAAAGGTCAGACAAACCCCATGAGTAAGCATATTGTGGAGTTGTCGCTTCAGCTCCATGAGTTTGTGATCGCTCATCCAGAAAGTCCCTTGGAGGCTTGGTCTGCTACCGGGTTTCAGCTCAATTTAGTGGTGGATATCATGTTTTAGAGGGAGTTCCCTCGGAATTTCATCGAAGAACACCCTTTGAATTCTTTCATAAGAAAGTAAAACTCCTCCCATATGTTCACGAACTTCGATGCTGACGAGGTTGATGAGGTCGATACGTCAGTTGCGACGACTGATTTGTTGCAAGTCGTGCTCGGATCAACGTAGACCAACCATGCAAAGGCCCCTTTCCTTAGGCATGTGTTTGCTACATCGAGCAAGACCGGCTTAGCTGGTGGCCATTGCATGCATGCTGTTACTACTGCCACGGTTGTGTCACTTTCTACTACGCTATTGTTGCTTGTTGCACATCGGGCGGGTTTTGGCTAATGCACAAGTGGCAAGAATATCTGCCACCCATTGCGTTTGATGTAGACAACGCTGCTACTCAAGTCCATTTGTGATTTTTGTTAATGTACGGAATTGTGCCCAAGAATCACCTTTTAGTCACTCATTGGGCAACTTGTTATACCTCAATGTAGAGAACATATTTGAAATTCTGATGAGCTCCATTTCACCCTGTTGTTGCCACTCCACCTTTTCCCAACACGAGCACTTATTGATTTCTGGCAACAGTGACTAAACCGTTGGTGCTTGGTTAAAGGTCTTAGAGACAAATCCTATCAAAAAAGATGTGTGATGTGCACTTGTTGTTAAGGTACCATACATATGTCATGAAAACAAGGTTATTTTTCTATGCTTATGAGAGCTGAAACACGGATGTTAAGTTGTCAAAATCCTTATTGCCTCCTTTTTCTTTCTTCTCTGTCTTTTGTTGAGATTCCTTCCCCTTCTCTCTATTCTCTTTCATATCTTTTCCTTTACCTCCTGGTTTTCTCCCCTTATTACCCTTCTTCCTCCTTGCAAAATCTTAGTATAAAATCCTCTTTCTACAGTCTCTTTCTATGTGCCCAATCTTCTTGCAGTAGTGGCATTCCATTACAGGTTGTGATCGTAACCACTAGCTAAAGAAGTTACGAGTACGACCATTTGGAGAAGATTGGATATATGAATGGGAGGATGCTTAGTTCATTTCTGGCAGACTCATTTATGACAGTTGAGTTGCATTGATGTGGCTAATTAATGCTACTAAAAATGCTGCGTTTCAAAGCATACCTGTTTTCTCCTTGGCAAGCTTACGGTTGTGTTGCTCCATGATTACAACCTTGCACATGTATACCTCTATTTGTTCAGCCTCGTACTTGAACTTTGGCACATGCCTTACATTATCCCAGGCATATGTTAACCCACTCAGGAGGAAAGTCACATATATAGGCTTTGATATTGGAGCAATCATTATTTTAAGTGAGCTATACAAGTACTTAGCAATGTTCATTTATTCCTACGTGTTGTCAAAGTTGCATGGGTTGATGGGTTGAAGGTGGAGTCTCTTGATATGTGCGTTTGTGGTAGGTAGGACCAGGGGCATCATGGGCAGGTCCAGTTCAGTTCTCAAGCATCTTGATTAGTTGTTGAATGCGAGGACTTAATTGAATTTCTACAACCGTGTATATACCTTGGGTGAAGTATGTGAAGTGTGACACTCCTTGCAGTGGCAATCAGAGTGGTGGAGGTGAGTAGTGCCCATTGTAAAATTCCTTTAGGCACTGAATCTTGGCAACTTGTTTGAACTTGTGGGCCCAGTGTAGGATGTTCTTGCCATTAAATTTTTCCATTTTGATTTGTTTAGAAATGGTGTTCTTGTTACTGTCGGTGTTGGGGCTTACACTAGGTTCTATTGCTTGTGCATGGCTTGATGCGGCTGAACAAGTGACACTCTTGCTACTACTATAGGCTTGGCCATGTACACTTGTGGCACAAGTACTAGTTTTACATAATGCAATGCTACCTTAGGTGGCACACATCACTTGCTTTGTATTTGTGTTAATGCACTCCTTTGTTTGTAGATGCTCCATTTTGCGCTTGTCGTGGGATGGCTAGTTCCATGAATTACTTGAGGCTGATGTGCTGATGATGCTTGTGAATGCTATTGCCATTCCCATTGCTAGTGCTGTTGCTAATGGTTTTTCATCATATGGAACTAAATCTTTTCTTCTTGTTTTTTTGGATAAAAAGGAGGCTACTACTAAGCATTTATTGTTTTGTTGAAGTTGAGCATTCTACATTATCAGAATAACATGTGACTATTGCAGTTGATGCGTCTGTGACACTTGAGGAGCACGAGTAAGTTGCTCTTGCTTTCAAAGGAGCTCTTGGACTCCAATCCATTGCCTTAATGAATCTCTCCCATGCTACACATCTTAACGCACCAATGCTTCTGGCTGCGCCATCAACTCTGCTTATCATGCCAAGCGTTGTGCTTCTACTACTTTGCATTGTGCACGATCTACAACATGACTTCTTTGCTCCTGACCCACGAGCAAACCATGCAAGAAAGACTCATTTTCATGCTAAGGAGAACCCTCCTAGGGTTTCTAGGCTCCATGTCACTCATGAGAACCTTTGTGCTTGTGCAAGGTGCACGTTGAACCATGAGACAGATGCGTCAACCTTGTAGCTGCCATTGCCCTATGTGGTAGTGGT
Source organism: Penium margaritaceum (assembly GCA_023375785.1). Classification (NCBI taxonomy): domain Eukaryota; kingdom Viridiplantae; phylum Streptophyta; class Zygnematophyceae; order Desmidiales; family Peniaceae; genus Penium; species Penium margaritaceum. The sequence goes on from SZWC01014631.1 coordinate 61,593, forward strand.
GGGAAACATCCCTAGCTTTACATTATAATACTACTACTGTTGTGCTAGCTAAAAGCACGAGCATGCTGTGATACCATGTTAGTTTTTTCGCGCGACCACCGTCTTGCCATTGTGCCAGGACCTTGACGTGCTTAGGTAGAATTGTACAAGTTATAAAAGGGTACAAAGCAGAAAAAATAAATAGTTTTTCTGGGGAATATTACTATATTATGAAAAATACAAGTGCAAGTATAGGGATGTTAAGGACAATTCTCACAATAGCTTATGTACAACAACGTGCTCTGATTCTTTCCCTGGCCCAAGCTTGGCACAAGGCCTAGCCAGGCTCCTAGCATTTTGGCAAGTTTCTTGGTGTGTCTTACACGTTGACAAGCCTTCAGGAAGTCAATGCGCCTTCTAGCAAATTGGCAGAGATTCTAGGCTCACTAGGTCAATGGAGGAGAACTCAAGGATGATCTAGATATGTGCACCAAGTCAGAAGGCTGACTTGTAATGGTGGTGGTGGTAGCTATCACTTAGGTAGTCCACTATGTTTTTTTCACAGTGGTAGCTACTAGCCTACTTTCACACTACTGCTTTGGCTTGTACGATAGGTGACGGTCGTAAAGGTCCCAATGGTCCCCATTGCTACATGGAAGGTGTTGGTCTCGGCGGTCCCATTGGTAATGCAGTTATTCTTTTACAAGGTCGTGCATGTTCTTGGCAACCTCGTTATTGACTTTGCAATGTTGGATGGTAACCTCGTAGGGTTGTTTGCTCCCCACTTCCTCGTCTAAGGCAGTCGCCAAGTCGTCCAAAAATGGATACCAACCCGGAGTAGGTGGACAAGGTTTGGATCACGTTGTTTCTCCAAATTTACATGTCTTCATCGTGATCACGACCTTTTGAACCGGAAACTAGAAATAGACTTGCCTGTATAGTGGGATATTCCCTATGGGAATGTTCCCGGTAAGCCATGGAGAAAATCAGTCACTTGGTGGAGAATTCTTTGAATTAGGATCAGACTGCGCCACGCCAAAGCTTAAATCTAGCACAGTCATTGATCTACTCGAACAGTAGTTGTGGGAAACAATATACATGTGGAAGCATAACAATATGTTATGATTAACAAAAGCTTTGTATGACCTCCCGTAAGGAAGCTACGTTATAAAAGATTTGTAAGGAAACCTTTGTCGTGGTTTTTGCCCATTCGGCCAATGATTTCATTCCTATCCATTCCAAGTGTAGCGGGGAACATCATGGGAAAGCTTGGCAGGTATGCGGGGCGGNAGTCGCCAAGTCGTCCAAAAATGGATACCAACCCGGAGTAGGTGGACAAGGTTTGGATCACGTTGTTTCTCCAAATTTACATGTCTTCATCGTGATCACGACCTTTTGAACCGGAAACTAGAAATAGACTTGCCTGTATAGTGGGATATTCCCTATGGGAATGTTCCCGGTAAGCCATGGAGAAAATCAGTCACTTGGAGAATTCTTTGAATTAGGATCAGACTGCGCCACGCCGAAGCTTAAATCTAGCACAGTCATTGATCTACTCGAACAGTAGTTGTGGGAAACAATATATATGTGGAAGCACAACAATATGTTATGATTAACAAAAGCTTTGTATGACCTCCCGTAAGGAAGCTACGTTATAAAAGATTTGTAAGGAAACCTTTGTCGTGGTTTTTGCCCATTCGGCCAATGATTTCATTCCTATCCATTCCAAGTGTAGCGGGGAACATCATGGGAAAGCTTGGCAGGTATGCGGGGCGGCCAGCGAAGTTGGTCGGATCGTGTGAAAGTTCTGACCAGCAAACGTAGTCGTGTGATTATCAACATACATGGCTAGATTGGGAAAATGATCACCGACTGCGCACACGGCGTGAGGCAGGAAGCGCAGCTGCACTCCTGAACTGTTGTTTTCTCTTGAGAGGGTTTGTTTCCTTCACTCCTCCCTTTCCTCACACCCCCCCAGTGCTAGCGAGCTGCACGCCGACCCTCGGCGTCCATGAGCCTTTCAGCATGCCAGCAGCAGCAGCATCCCCTTTCACCTTCCCCTCAAATTGCCCATCACCGAATCTCTGTCACTTGTGAGCGCACGACCCCTTGCCTACGTCGCCATAGCTAGTTTGCCAATTTCACTCTTTCTGAATCTTCCAACCCCTTAGTCTCACCATCTGTCGCGTCCCCTTCGTCCTGCTTCAGTTAGGGTACGCAGCCCAACGCTGTTTCCTGTTTGGGGTCCCCACTCTGACCCTTGGCTTCACCCCCGCCTTGCGTCCGCCGTCGACTGGCATCACACGCACACGCACACAAAGACAGACCCACCTGGTGCAGCCATGGACCACGGCGGTGGGGGAGGGAAGTCGTACCGAAACTCGTCGTCCTCCAGGTCTCATCCGTACAGGAAGGTCAGCCTTCCTCCTCTGAGTCTTGGTTGCGCTTCCTTTCCTGTTCCTCTTCCTTATCTTTTTTCATTTTCCTTGAAGCTTTCGTGTACTTCTACCTCCAGCTCCGTGAGAGCTGCTAGCGCAAGTCTCCAGAGTCTATGCTCGTGCGTGGAGTGGAGGGTCGCTGGCTGGCTTGCTGGCAAGGCACCGCTGCAGCCTGCCTGGGTTTGCTTTTGTGACCTAGGGTTCGTTAAAGGAGTGTTGTTCTTGCTGTTTGAGATTCCGTGCTTGTTTTGTTGTTGTGGCTCAAGTCTGAGGATGAGAGTGTTTGTGTGTCTTGCCTGCTTCTCTGAATCGTAAGATCCTTAAGTGTGCTGATCGCGCTGGCGCTCACTCTCACTCTCACTCTCACTCTCACTCTCACTCTCACTCTCACTCTCTCTCTCACTCTCAGTCTCACTCTCACTCGCACGTTGGCTCTTGATCAGTGTTTCCATTGGAGGCCAGCTAGGGTTGCAACCCTTCCGTAAGCCTTGCACGCGATCACCTTCCGCGATTGGCCGGTGCATCCTCTTGTTCAANCTCTCTCTCTCTCTCTCACTCTCACTCTCACTCTCACTCTCACTCTCACTCTCTCTCTCACTCTCAGTCTCAGTCTCACTCTCACTCGCACGTTGGCTCTTGATCAGTGTTTCCATTGGAGGCCAGCTAGGGTTGCAACCCTTCCGTAAGCCTTGCACGCGATCACCTTCCGCGATTGGCCGGTGCATCCTCTTGTTCAACCGGAGCAAGAGAGCATAAGGCTTTTCACCTGTTCTCTTTGCTGCAGGAGACGGGGCGGTCAGGTCCGCCAGCGGACGAGAGAGTGGAGAACAAGCTGTACGTCGGAAACCTCGACCACCGAGTGACAGAGTGAGTTTGGACCACCGAGTGACAGAGTGAGTTTGGACCACCGAGTGACAGAGTGAGTTTGGACCACCGAGTGACAGAGTGAGTTTGGACCACCGAGTGACAGAGTGAGTTTGGACCACCGAGTGACAGAGTGAGTTTGGACCACCGAGTGACAGAGTGAGTTTGGACCACCGAGTGACAGAGTGAGTTTGGACCACCGAGTGACAGAGTGAGTTTGGACCACCGAGTGACAGAGTAGGTTTGGACCACCGAGTGACAGAGAGAGTTTGGACCACCAAGTGACAGAGTGAGTTTGGACCACCGAGAGACAGAGTGAGTTTGGACCACCGAGTCACAGAGTGAGTTTGGACCACCGAGTCACAGAGTGAGTTTGGACCACCGAGTCACAGAGTGAGTTTGGACCACGGAGTCACAGAGTGAGTCTGGACCAAGCTCTGTTCTGTTTCGTTCTGCCTTTGCTTGGATTGCATGTGGTTGCGGTGTGTGGGGCTGGTCAAGTTGGGCAGGAGCAGAGAGAGGGAAATTGAAGAGGTCAAGCAGGCAAAGGTGGTCAGGCAGGCAGGCTGGTGGGCTTGCGGGAGGGGGGGTGGGGTTGTGGGTGGGCAAGGTAACTGTCTGGCAGGCGGGCAGGGGGGTGTGTGCTTTGGCAGGGGGGACGGGGGGACCAGCAGGCAGACAGTCACGCGGGTCGGGCGGGCGAGTGGTCTTGCGGACTGATTTGCATGCTGGCGGTCAATTGGTCAAGCAGGGGGGAGGGCGTTGAAGCTGGCGGCGGGTGGCTTAGGGAGTATGGGCAGGGACAAAGGCGGAAGGGCGAAGGGGTTGGGATAAAGGCAGGTGGCCGGTGCAGTTGGAGGATTGGTGGGCAGAATGGCAGGCCAAGACAGGTTACGGCAGGCAAGCGAAGGCACACAGGCAAAGGCAGGCAAGCGAAGGCAGGCAAGCGAAGGCACGCAGGCAAAGGCAGGCAAGCGAAGGCAGGCAAGCGAAGGCACGCAGGCAAAGGCAGGCAAGCGAAGGCAGGCAAGCGAAGGCAGGCAAGCGAAGGCACGCAGGCAAAGGCAGGCAAGCGAAGGCAGGCAAGTGAAGGCCGGCAAGCAAAGGCAGGCAAGCGAAGGCACGCAAGCGAAGGCACGCAAGCGAAGGCACGCAAGCGAAGGCACGCAAGCGAAGGCACGCAAGCGAAGGCACGCAAGCGAAGGCACGCAAGCGAAGGCACGCAAGCGAAGGCACGCAAGCGAAGGCACGCAAGCGAAGGCACGCAAGCGAAGGCACGCAAGCGAAGGCACGCAAGCGAAGGCACGCAAGCGAAGGCACGCAAGCGAAGGCACGCAAGCGAAGGCACGCAAGCGAAGGCACGCAAGCGAAGGCACGCAAGCGAAGGCACGCAAGCGAAGGCACGCAAGCGAAGGCACGCAAGCGAAGGCACGCAAGCGAAGGCACGCAAGCGAAGGCACGCAAGCGAAGGCACGCAAGCGAAGGCACGCAAGCGAAGGCACGCAAGCGAAGGCACGCAAGCGAAGGCACGCAAGCGAAGGCACGCAAGCGAAGGCACGCAAGCGAAGGCACGCAAGCGAAGGCACGCAAGCGAAGGCACGCAAGCGAAGGCACGCAAGCGAAGGCACGCAAGCGAAGGCACGCAAGCGAAGGCACGCAAGCGAAGGCACGCAAGCGAAGGCACGCAAGCGAAGGCACGCAAGCGAAGGCACGCAAGCGAAGGCACGCAAGCGAAGGCACGCAAGCGAAGGCACGCAAGCGAAGGCACGCAAGCGAAGGCACGCAAGCGAAGGCACGCAAGCGAAGGCACGCAAGCGAAGGCACGCAAGCGAAGGCACGCAAGCGAAGGCACGCAAGCGAAGGCACGCAAGCGAAGGCACGCAAGCGAAGGCACGCAAGCGAAGGCACGCAAGCGAAGGCACGCAAGCGAAGGCACGCAAGCGAAGGCACGCAAGCGAAGGCACGCAAGCGAAGGCACGCAAGCGAAGGCACGCAAGCGAAGGCACGCAAGCGAAGGCACGCAAGCGAAGGCACGCAAGCGAAGGCACGCAAGCGAAGGCACGCAAGCGAAGGCACGCAAGCGAAGGCACGCAAGCGAAGGCACGCAAGCGAAGGCACGCAAGCGAAGGCACGCAAGCGAAGGCACGCAAGCGAAGGCACGCAAGCGAAGGCACGCAAGCGAAGGCACGCAAGCGAAGGCACGCAAGCGAAGGCACGCAAGCGAAGGCACGCAAGCGAAGGCACGCAAGCGAAGGCACGCAAGCGAAGGCACGCAAGCGAAGGCACGCAAGCGAAGGCACGCAAGCGAAGGCACGCAAGCGAAGGCACGCAAGCGAAGGCACGCAAGCGAAGGCACGCAAGCGAAGGCACGCAAGCGAAGGCACGCAAGCGAAGGCACGCAAGCGAAGGCACGCAAGCGAAGGCACGCAAGCGAAGGCACGCAAGCGAAGGCACGCAAGCGAAGGCACGCAAGCGAAGGCACGCAAGCGAAGGCACGCAAGCGAAGGCACGCAAGCGAAGGCACGCAAGCGAAGGCACGCAAGCGAAGGCACGCAAGCGAAGGCACGCAAGCGAAGGCACGCAAGCGAAGGCACGCAAGCGAAGGCACGCAAGCGAAGGCACGCAAGCGAAGGCACGCAAGCGAAGGCACGCAAGCGAAGGCACGCAAGCGAAGGCACGCAAGCGAAGGCACGCAAGCGAAGGCACGCAAGCGAAGGCACGCAAGCGAAGGCACGCAAGCGAAGGCACGCAAGCGAAGGCACGCAAGCGAAGGCACGCAAGCGAAGGCACGCAAGCGAAGGCACGCAAGCGAAGGCACGCAAGCGAAGGCACGCAAGCGAAGGCACGCAAGCGAAGGCACGCAAGCGAAGGCAGGCAAGCGAAGGCAGGCAGGCAAAGCCAGGCAAGCGAAGGCAGGCAAGGACAAAGTGGAAGGAGAGGCATGCGATTCAAAGAGCGTCAGTTAGACTCTGGCTGTCAAGCGAATGCAGTCAGGTGGGCAAATTCGGGCGGTTGGGCAAACACAGTGGGTGGGCAAACACAGTGGGTGGGGACGGGTGAATGGGTGATCGCGGGCGGGTTGGCGGGCGAATGTGGGCAGGAAGGTAAGGCCTGTGGTGGGGCGATAGGAATTGAGGCGGAGACCATGACGTGGGCCATGGAATGGGGACGATGTGATTACAGTGGTGCGGCTAGCGCCTGGGCAGCCAGGTAGGGCCAGGAGGGGGATAGCTGGGATGTGCCTCTGCGAGCCATTGTCATCATCCATGATCATGTGTGAGCAAGTTTTGGGTTCATTCAAATCTTTTGAACTCTGCTTGTATACTTGTGGTCAGATTTCTTTTCAGGTGTTCTTCCAATCTGTCATCGGAGTGATTTCCATTCACCTGCATTTTTACATTGCGTGGAGATCTCCTCCTTGGCACTCTGCTCGTCCTACGCAATCCCTAGCCAGCTCACTGCGCCTGCTTTTTTCTTTTGAACTTCTTGCTGCTGGTTTGAACGCAGGCACCATGCCATGTGCTGAAGGTGTTCTCACTATTTCAGTACGCTCTCTTCTGATGTGTTTTGCAAAATGTTGAAGAGAGCAACTCTTTTGCACGCAGGTACCATGTTCTGAAGATGTTTTCGCCGTTTGGGAAGATAAAGCGGGAGGAGTATCTGTGGCACACACACGGTCCTAAACGTGGGGAGCCTCGGGGCTACGCCTTCATCGAATACTCCACGAGAGAGGTCAGCAGCTGCGACTCGGCCCAGCTTGGCTTGACTCTGATTTGGATGGCTTGGCTGAGTTCTAATGCATGTTTGAATGGCTTTTTTTCTCTTGTGCTTGCTCCTCTGCTTGTTTTCAATCCTCCTCCCTCCTCCACCTCCTCCTCCTCCTCCTCCTCCTCCTCCTCCTCCTCCT
>SZWC01014633.1:1949-42952 GCA_023375785.1 Penium margaritaceum
TCCAGAAGACCAAGACACCTCTAGATGCCTTGTAGGACAAGTCACCCCTTCTAGAAGGTGTGCCACCTTCCTGGACCCTCACCTGGCCTTCTAGAAACTTAAAGAGGAACTCTAGAGGTTGAGCTAGCTTCCTGGCATCTATTTTCCACCTCCCTTGAGGCAGGGCAGAATTTCATCTTGTGGGACTTGAACCCGGGCCCCTGCCTCTAGAGGTGAACACCAGTAACCACTAAGCCACTAAGGCTTGTCTTTTTGGTGTTCCTTTTTGGAGTCACTCCTGCCATGGTGAGGAGCATCATTCCAACAAGTTTCTTCTTGAAGATCTACTTGGAACCAATGATTTTTGCACCCTCTTGCCTGACAATCAGCTACCAAGTACCATTCTCTTCATTGGAGGCGAGCTAATATTTTGTAGCTCCCTCCCACTCAGGCCCATCCCTCTGCCGCAACACCTCCTTGACGGTCTCAGGTTCCTCTTGTACAAAAAACACTTGAGCAAACCCAGTCCAGATGCCCGCCGCGGCATTGTACCTTTTTTTCTTCCCCCTTGCTTGTCCTCTTCTCCAAGGCTACTGCTGTTGAGGCAGCTATTGCTGCTGCCACTGCTACTCCTGCTGCTGCCTTCTTGTAGTACCACTTGCAATGCTGGCCTGCTCCCCCTCTCTTAGGGACCATGGAGATGCGGGCTCACTCTGCACTCCTCGTTCAGCTCCACTGCCGCTGGTCCTTCAAAATCTTTGTCCGACCTGGCTGAATGCAAATCAGCTGCTCCCCCATCCCTCGTATGGTTCCCGCCAATTAGAGCCGCTCAGACATCACCCTCTTTTGCATCCTCCGGCACCTCCTTCTCAAGGAGTGGCAGCCACCCCTCCCCTTGGAGAGACCCGCATCCTTGCTTGTCCAACGGCTGTCCTTGTTGAATGTGACGTCATGGCTCTTCACGATATGTTGCCTCCATTGGTCGAAGAGTCGGTACGCCTTGCTCCCGCTCTTGTACCCAACAAAGACGCATCCGCGAGTTTACGGGCCTAGCTTGCCCCGCCCCTTGTGTGCCTATACAACAGCATTTGTAACGCAGCCAAACGTGCGGAGGTGAGCCACAGTTGGCTTCCTGGCACTCCACATTTCTTGTGGCGTCTTCCACACCTTGAACTCCGCGTCTTTTAACGGATTCATCGGCGTCAGATTCATGATGTACACCTCTTTCCGTGCCGCCTCCACCCAATACCTTTGCGCAAGGCCGGAATCACTGAACATAGACCAGACCATGTTGAGGATGGTGCGGTTCACCCTCTTGGCAACGCCATTCTACAATGGAGAATGTGGCATAGTTTTCTGCCATACAATCCCTTGCTCTTCATCCATTCAGAGCAGCCCGCGTACTCGCCACCGTTGTCGCTCTAGAACGCCTTCATCTTCAACTCCGTTTGTCGCTCCACTACTGCCAAAATTTCCTCCATGCCTGACAACAGTTGAAATGTTTCTTCTTGATGTTGTAGAGGTACAGCTTGCAGCTATGGTCATCGATGAAGGTGAAAAAAATTGTGCCCCACCAATGGAGGGCTCGAATGGTCCACACACATCTGTATGTACCACCTTCAACCTCATGGATGCACGCATCCCTTTGGCGTCAAACAGCTACCGTGTTGCCTTGCCAACTACACACGGCTTGTACACGGTATTCTTGGCTGCATTGAAGCTCTTGACCTCAAGACCCCACACCACTTCTTTCTTTGCCATGTCCATCACGGTTGAGGAATCAATGTCACACAAGCGGCGGTGCCACAGGTCCAGATCTCCATCGTCCTTTTTCGGGAGGTGGACAATACCAGACCAAGCCCGGCTATGGAGGATCTTTGCACGCAGCAGGTATAAGTCATCCTCTCACTTTCCAAGTACAATCACCTCGTCACTCCCCTCCTTCTGGATTATGACCACCTTGTTGTTGAAGAGCACCTCGAGCCCCTTCTCGGTAAGGCGGCTTACTGACAGCAGATTTATTCCAAAATTGGGCATGTGGAGCACGTTGTGAATTGTGCCCATGACAGCATTGCCGTCCACATCTACCTTGATGCAAACGTTGCCTTCATCGGCAACCAACTATGTTTTGTCATTGGCCACCATCATGCGCCGCTCCGCGGTACCGTAGGTGACAAATGTGCCCAATTGCATTGCGTGTGGCCGCCTAATTCGGAGTCAATCACGGTGACTCCCAGATCTGTCAAGTCAGTGGACTGTTACACCATCCGTGTGTGTTTGTCCTTCTTTCCAGCCTTCCCTAGCTGGTCTGAATTCCTGTTGGGGCAGTTGCGTGTGTAATAGCTTTCTTTGCAACACATGTAGCACTTCCCCTTCTTGTTACCTTTCTTGGTGCCCTTCTTGGAACCCTTCCCCTTCTTGCCTCCTCCTCCACCTTCAGGGCAAACGCCATAGGTGGAACTTGATGTTGCCCTGCTCTCTCTCCCACGATGCCGCATCCATTCATTGCTGACGTACTCAACCACCTTCAGGTACTTCAGCTCATTGGCAGACCAGCCGTCTATGACGGTGATCATGGGACTCCAACTGTCCAATAAGGCCAAGAGGAGGATCATGGATTGCAGCTGAGGGTCGACCTTCCATCCTGTGGCTACACACTCAGTAGCAAGGGACTCAAACTGCTACAATACCTCCATGATGTCGTCCCCTTCGTTGGCTTGGAGGATGACAAGCCTTTCGAAGACAAAGAGCTGGTTAGCAATGTTGCTCAACTAGTACATGGTACAGAGCTTCTTCCAGGGCTCCGCGGCTTCTGTGCATCCTTGAATCATTGTGCGCTGCATCAGAGCTAGCGCTAACACCAACAAAGCAAGTACCATCTTGTTGCCCTTCTTGTACTCGTCCACTTCCTCCGGCGTCGCAGTATCCGGGGGGGGGGCTTTTTCTTCACCCTTGACCAGCTCAAGTAGGCCCTTGTCATCGAGGTAGACCTCAAAATTCCACATCCACAGGTGGAAGCCAATTCTGTCAAACTTCAAGGTGGCGCCAATGCTCTCTTGCTAGGTCATTGTCATGGCGCGCATCGGTAGCATGAAGGTTGTCATGTTAGGGTCCTTCTAGGCACGTGGGTCCATAACCCTTTGTTGGGACTACTGGGTGTAGAGGCATGATCAAGGATTTCTAGCTATCATTGGCTCACGCTACCTATGCTTGGGCAGCCAATTGACACCAATGCTGAAGGGTGTGGAGCACAAGAATCACGGATGTGAGTGGGCAGAATACGTCGCATTCAGTAGAACTGAATAAAAACACATTTTTGTTACTTAGCACAGAGAGATTACATCAGATCCTCATATACTGTGATCTAAGATTTTTAACACGTACAAGCATGCCCAGATCAGAGCAGTATAACCCTTGTTACGACCGTGGAAGTAAACCTTGGTGGAACTTTCCACTTTGACAGTGACCCATCGGAGCACCTTTTCTCACGTAGAAGTCAAGGAGAAGTTCTCCCTGGTTAAGAAGGTTCCTCTGGTCACTTCATTCATGGTTCTGGTGCATTTGGAACTCATTGGAGATGAACTCGGATCACTGGCGGTGGATTATACCCCTACACCCAAACTTTGGGCTAGGCTAAATTTCTGAATAATCACTCAAATTGAGTGATTCCGTGCTCGATCTTGCATGGAAAAATCCAAGGAATCCTAATCTTATGTCATATCAGGTGTTCAAACACTCTTCAGTGGTCAAATCAGGGAATACGATCAATGGAATTCATAGCAAGGGACACGCCATGTCAACAGTGCTCAAGGCACCTCCCAGTGTTTCCAAACCCACTGGGCTGGGGGAAACTCTGTCGAAACGTTTTGGCAGAGCCCTCTCTTTGTCACCATGCCTGGTGACAAAGAGTCTCTCATAGTGGACTTACAGCATCAGCTCAATCGCACTCCTGAGGCCGAGTGTGAAGCTGAGGACCGTCTCAAACTCGCAGAAGACAAGCGTGTAGCTTTTGCTCACGAAGTTGCTGCAATTTTGCTTGAGCATCTGCCTACCGCATCTGCTGCTGTCCCTACTAGATCCTCTGCTGGCACTCGATCTGGTGCCTTATCTGCTTCTTCTGCTGCTCAAACCTCTGCTGCCACTGATCTTGCTGCTGTCACCGCGCCTCGCTAGCATGACTTCTTCTCCTAGCCCCCATTCCTGTCCCTAGCTCTCGTCTTCTCGTATTGAGAGGTGTGTTTCAGTGCATGGGTGTAAGGAGAACGTCTCTCAGAGTATTACTCCCCTCCTAATCCTTCCACCTCTTTCACTCCTGTCCCTGATGAAGCTGTGTGCCTATCACACACTTATTCTCACTGTGCGTGAGCACCTGGTCAATGACGTTGGCATCTTCAATGGTCATCCCTCGGCTGGTCATCTCGCTGACCCTTCTGGCACTTATGCCATGCTTCGCCACGCCACCAACGTCACCAGCCAGGCTGCTCACAGTGCGCTAACACTCTTCTGATGCGTGCTGATGAGTCTACTCAAACTCATCCGTGAGCTGGGTGACGCTGTCCCGGGTGAGTTTTCTGTTGTCCTCAACATTGTCAATGGACTCACTCTAAATCTATCAGACCTCCTCCGTGACGTCACCCCTGCTGAGATGCAATGCCTCACCTCCCAGCCTGTCCAACCTAGTTCCCCGCATTTTGGCGGGGACTTTGGTGCCCTTCCGGAATTTGCCGCTGATCAACTTGCTGCCTGGTAGGCCAGTCTGAAGAACAGACCGCTTCACCGCTCCTCTGTCACCGGCGTTGCTGCACTCACGACTACCTTGTCACCCTCCTCAACCTCAACGTCCTCTTCCTCATCTACCTCGTCGGTGACCTCCTTTGCATTGGCTCTTGCTTCCCAAGGGCATGGCCGGGGCAGGGGTTGTGGCAAGGGCAAAGGCAAGGAGAAGCCCTCTGTCCTTGCCTCTTGTTTCCTTGGTGCCATGGTTTGCAAGAAATGCGGGTCTGACAAGAAATCTGTGTGGGTCTACCCAGCTCCTCCAAATGACCTATGTCTTGCTCACGCTATGTGCACTCATTAGGCTTGTACTTCTGACACCCCCGTAGCATCCAGCACCGGCTTCGCCTCATCCTCTTCCATTACTTCCACCTCTTCCACATGCACCTACTCCTTTGGTGGCATCCCTCCATCTCCTTCTCCTGCTACGTACCCTTTGGGCTGGCCACCAACCTATTTTATCCCGCTTTATGTCGGACCCCCTTCCTCTGGCAGAACCATGGCTCCGATGTGGTTCCATCCGCCCTCGCGAGCATTGACCTAGTCCCCGGCCCCTTCAGTCACTGGTGGCAGTGAGCGCCATCTGGAGCAGTCCCTCCGTCAGCCCCTTTGCCTTCGCTATCAGGGAGGTGAAAGTGGTGCTTTTGTGGCCAGAGGTTCTGCATGCCAGACTGGTGCCGTGCTTTGTGGTGACCCCCTTGGTCATGTTCTTGGGTCCTTGTATATTTCCATCCCCTGGGTAGAGCATTGGAAATCTGACGTCCTTCCTCGTTGTCTTGGTACATATGATCCGTCCACTCTCTCTCTCTCTGTGTCTCTCTCTCTCTGTGTGTGTGTGTGTGTGTGTGTGTGTGTGTGTGTGTGTGTGTGTGTGTGTGTGTGTGTGTGTGTGTTCCTTGTTGGAACTGTGGCGTGTTGACATGGTTTGCCCCTTGCCATGAGTGCCGTTGATCGTACTCCCTGGTTCGACCACTGAGGAGTAGTCGAACACCTGATCTGACTCTAGATTTGGATTCCTTGGATTTTTTCCATGCAGGATCGAGCTTTGAATTGCTGAATTTGAGTGAATATTCAGAAAGATAGCCTAGCCCGAAAATCGGGTGTTGGGCGGGTGGAATCTGGTACCCGCCATGGGTGGCGGGATATTCCACCCCCAGTGATCCGAGTCCGTTCCTCATGGGCTCCAAATGCACCAGGGGAATGAATGAGGTAACCATAAGGACCTCCTTGACCAGGATGAAATTCTCCTTGACTTCTGGGCGAGGGAAGGCGCTTCGACGGGTCATCGTCGAAGCGCCTCCCGTTGCCTAGAGTGCAAGGCCAGGTGGGCGGCTCCACCAAGGGTTACTATGACGGCCGTAGCAGGGGCTCTACTGCTCTGTTTTGGGCGTGCTTGGATGCGTTGGAAATCTTAGATCACAGGCTATAAGGATCTGATTTAATCTCACTATGCCAACTAGCAATAACGTGTTTTGATTCAGATCTACTGAATGCGACGTGTTCTGCCCACTCGTAGCCGTGATCCTTGTATTCCACACTCTTCACTATTAGTGTCCATTGCCTGCCCCAAACACTGGTGGCGTGCTTCAGTGACAGCTAGGCATCCTTGAGGGTTCCTCCACACCCACTAGAGCCAACATGGTGATCTGTGGTGTCCTCAGCCTATTGCGTATGTCGGGTGGCTTCTGGATTCTCGATACTAAAGCCATCCACCACATGACGTCCATTCGGTCGTCTTTCGTCTCCTTGGGCCCTGCTGGGTCTATTCACTTTCTGTGTAATGAGTCTGATGAGCTGCTCCCTGTTGCGGGCGTTGGAGTCATTCTAATCATTTGGATAAGAAGTCTAGCGGTCCGGGTCTCCTAGTTTGTTTGAGATCATTAAGTTAATGACAAATTAAGAATAAAGAGTTGAATATTGCACTGTTCTTAAGCAATTCAAATTTGAATGAAAACGACACTAGCTACTGGTCAGTTATGTTCAATTATGTCAATTGTGTTCTTTTGAATATGTAAACCAATCGCACGCGTGATATGGAAAAATTCCCCACGATGCACGTCAAGCCACCTTGTTGCATGTTGAGTACAACTGTGGTTGGACTGGTCGCTTTCGGCCATCTAACCACCATGGAACCTTCTTCTTGATGGCTCCCATGCTCTTTATCCAGTGCAACATACCCCTTAAAGGAAGAAGCAGTCATGTCCATTTCGATGAGTGTGTCATTGTACTCTCTCAGTATGTGTGGAAAATGCAATGAGTTTGATACAACATGCACCAAAACAAACACAGCAGCACAGCTGGGGTTGGTCATACTGTCGCAATCAACTCTCGTTGTTGCCTTTCAACTGTACGCCATTTCCTATCAAAGACCGTGCGGCATTGGTGGTGCGCGCATTTCAACCCATTTGTTTTGGGATGCAGTCAAGTTGGACTACTCCGTCGCTGTCAAGCGAACCGACAGTCCAGCAGTTCTTGTAAAGTCTGCGGCAATGTTGCAGAAATTGCCGCTGTAGGTAAGGTTAACAATAGAGCCAGTCAAGAAGACATCCATAGAATGTAGAGTGCTGAGAAACAACAACGCAAGAAAAAACAGCATTGGCCTGTTTGGAAAGGTGACGGACCAACAAGGAGGAAATCCTGTCATTCACTCTTACGAAGGACTATGCTGTAGATTCCCACAAGACACGTGGCTTGCACAGAGAGATGCATGCAGTCATTACTGCTGGAAACTGAGGAGATGCTTACAATGGAGCACATTCATCATTAGTGAAGAGCTATTGCAAAATGCTGGCACCTTGCCTACAAAAGTTTTGGTAACAGTAGCAAACAACTTGACCACAAACATTGGACCACTGCATTGGATGTGAAATTGTGGGAGGATTTGCGGGGTAACAATCCCAGATGTTTTAACTTACAAGGCAAGAATCTACCCTTGTTTTGTCTTAGCTACAAAGCTCTGAACTTCTGAAAAGGCAGAGGGAAATAATTCATGTACGTAGAAAGAAGTGGTTGATGTTGGCAAAAAGAAAGTTAGCATTGATCATGCCTCTTTTATACACCTCAACATTCATGTACACACATGGTTTCCTCAGGGAAGCTTCTCGGAAGATTTAGGGGATTTTTTCTTCATTTTTACACTTGATGATCTGTGAATAGCTATCTTGGAAAGATCAGGATGAGTTAGATATTCTTCTAACTTCTAAATTGAATGGAGAACGAGCTGTTACCTAACTCATGGCAAAGTCACATTCTCCTTACACGTAGGAAGCTGCCAGAAAATGCCCTCCTGGAGGGATATAAACCACATTAAGTACTTTTGGTCAGGAAGAAGGAGATGGAAGAAGAATACAAGTGGTTGGGTCTCCCGCACAATGCAGCTGCAGGGGTAGCAGCTGCCACAATGACAGAAGAAGCAGGGCCTTCTGGGATAAAGGAAGGTGAAGGGAAAGAAGAGGCAGATGTTTTAGTGCTGGAGGAAAAAGAGAAAGAAGAAGAATAAGTTCCAAGTCTGTTCCACTTGGTGAACGGGCTCATCCTTTCCACGGCAAATATGCCACCTGTCAGAAGGAGCTCCCTGGAGGTCTGGGCAAAGTGTCATTATTCAAATGTGGAATAATTTCACATCAAGGTTCAGGGTTAAGGAATGATTTCCTCTTCCTCAGCCCCTCAAATTGTGGAAATTGAGTGGGGAATGTTTATGAAGTGATTCACAATGCACAGAAAGAAGGTGATGGTGGAGATGGAGATGATTGGGGCAGAGATACCATAGGGACCAGCAGAGAAACAAGTGAAGATAAAGGGTCAAAGAATGAAAGGGTTGTAAGGGTTGTAGGTGATGTCAGATGAGGAGGAAAAGGAAATGGAGGAAGAGGGACAAGTGGTTGGAGAACACGGAACAGGATGGTAGGAATGCTCTCAGCAAAGCCCTCAACGTCAGGAATGGTTGCAGCAGAAAGGTAACCAGCAGAAGGAGAAGATTTTTTTCTGAAACTGTGGCCACTTCACAGGGGAGCTCGAGGGGGGGAGGGGGAAAGGGATTGCAGTGATGTAAAGATCTGCCGACATGGCCCCAAATGTGACACAGGGTTGTGTAAGACCACTAACCCCACTGTGGAGTCATAAAATAGGGAAACCTGTCTACACTTAAGGGAGTATGGAGCAGGGAAGTGGGAAGTAGATGTGCTGCTCCTGCTACTGCCAGATGGCAGAGCATGAGGAAAGCAAAAAGGAAACAGAGGGGGAGAGATCATCCAAGGAGAAAAAAGAGAAGAACAAGGGACAGGTGGCAGAACCAGCAGTGCAGAGAGGTGAAGCTAAAGAAGAAGAGAAGATGAAAAAAAAAAAAATCGAGGCTCTAGTATGGCTATCTCATAAAAAACAAAACCAATACCCGTGGAAGAGCTATTGGGGCAGGTGTGGCAATCACTGCACACCCCCCATGGCTCCCACACCCTGTACCTCCACAGAATTTCTGAGGAAGCAGCCTCAGAATGTCAAGTTTAAGATTTGTGTAGAGCAACTCAAGGAGGACAACAGAATGTGGTGAATAGTTCCATGAAAACTGTGTGGTTCCTGAAAACCATGAGGCGGAAAGGGCGTGTCGTAGTTTGCAGTGGGGAAAAATGGTGGAGCAGGGATATGAGGTGAGGGACCGGGTCAAGTACATTGGGGAGGAATGTGGAATCATCTTCATCTGTGCCATCAGCAACAGTGAGCTCACGGAAATGGAATCTAGCTTTTGTTGCTACTACCTCATGTGCTGCAACTCTGCGAAATGAATCACCCGCCAAAAGAAGATGTGAACGTGTACCAACTTTATGCGCAGATGCACATAGGACCAGATCCCCACCATGTATACAGGAAAGTGCTGCAGACGTAAGTGACTCAGTGGCCAAGCGTGATTCTGTGGTGGGTGCTGAGGATGGGTACATGCCCATATCAACTGCATCCCAGGAAGTGGAGGATGCCTCCCAAGTGCAGAAGGAGAAATTCATTTCTGCAAAGGCTGTTCCAGGGAAAGGGATTGTTGACAGTGTGGAGGGTGCCAGTTAGAATGAAACCATGCATAGAAATACCCACAGTAAAGGGTTGTGATTTTCAGCTAAAAATTCCATGAAAAATGTGGAAATAAGCTTATCTGATGTTTTACTAATTGGTGGGAATGGTTCCATATGAGCAGCTTGGGAAATGGACTGGTGAATAGCCGGCTGAAGCTACCTTAGAAGGAAAAAATTCCAACTGCCCGAGTCTGATCAGGGGATGGTTGGGGTCACAGTGCAAACAAATATCTCTCCAAACTCAGGGTTTTTCTGATGATGAGATTTCCTGATTCGTGGCAGGCACGCAAATGGGTTTGAAGAGATTGGTCTACGTCCACAGAATGAGATTCCATGTAGCATTAGAGCTGCAGAATTGGAGTTACACATGCGGCAAAGATGAATGACCATGGAGGCTGAACGCTGGATCCCTCACTTGTGTGGTCGAGTGAAGAAGCACGAGGAAGTGTAAGTGGAATTAAGATGCATGGAAGAGGAAGAAAAGGAGGCAAAACGTCGAGCACCATAGAAGTCTTTTGCCTAAAAGTGATTATTCTTTTATTGAAACAGAACGAGGACAAGGTGCAAATTCAGACTGGATTGGCACCCATGAGTGGGTGCATGAGGAGACTCAGAAAGCTTGGGGTACGTGGCCCAATCAGTGAAAATGACAGCAGGTGGCACACGCAGAAACCCTTGAGGGAGCAGACATGAAGATAGACAAAGAGAGGGCCAGGAGTCTACAGGGCAGCCACCAATCAGAGAGGAGTGGAATCACCGGGTCACCTGAAAGAGAACCCTTTGATTTGTCAGCCAGCAAGATTGATGGAGGAAGATCGGGACACATCCTGGGATGGAGGAAGAAGGGCACATAGAGGGTGTAGTGCTGGCAGGGATGGATAGGGAACTAGAGGGATAAGATGATTGGGAAAAAAAGGAAAGATAACTAGGGCTACAGAAGTTTAATCTCTTCCATGTGTCATGCAAGTATATGGGGTTAGACCCGCAGTGAGGTAAGCCTGTGTGGAGTTCTAGTACCCTCTTATGAATGTGTACAAAGACAGATTCTTGTGTGATTCCTGGTACTCATGAATTCTAACAAACAGAAGATTCCTTCAAAATTTCACGATTGATGACTCTCTGTTCATATTTCATCACAGAACTCTGCACTTGGTTGTACGAGCTTGGGCATGCTGGGGTTGGACCAAGGGTCCAGTGAAGCTGTCTCCGGACAGGGAGATCCAAGTGGAGCTGCAACCTGCGGAACCACATTCTTGACTCAGAGGTAGGCGTAAGTGGTCCGCATAGTACATGCAGGGTACAAAAACTTGTTTTCCTTGTTTCCTCGCTGTATCCTGCTGTCATGGAATCCGCAGCTTGAGCGATACAACCCAAGGAAGTGTGAGAACAGGGGTAAGTCCAGAATCAGGGAAGCTGACTAGATTTTTGAGTTAGGATCAGAGGAAGCCAGGAGGAACTAGAAAATCACATGGAAAGTGAGAGGAAGTGTCCCAGCCTATCCTCTTGTGTCTTTGTTAGTACACGAAGTTGTTCCAGTCTATATTTCTTAAGTTTCAGGTGTTCCTGCCTGAAAAATGAAAAAAGAGGTGGAGGAGCTGTTTAAAGTCATGGAATCCAGGAGTTAAGAGGAATTTTACAGGGGACCTAACATTTGGTAGAGGAGAAGAACAAAACAAACCTCTGCAGAGGCTATTATGTAGGAAAGGACAGGAAAAAGATAAAACCTGCAGAGTAACAGCCCCAGATTCCACTGTAATTCAAGGAAAGCAAAAAGTTTGGAAGAATAGCCTGTGCATCTGTGAAGGTACTATGACAATACGAAGCATCCATTGAAGCACAAGATAATAAAAATGGTAGAACCAAAACTGGGAGTGTGGCAAAAAAAAAGGGTAACAAAGGCATAACAAGGAGACTAGGAGGTCCCCTTAAGGTAACATCTACATCTCCCCATGAATTTCAATAAAAACACAGTCACAATCATACACTCACATCACTATTATTAGATAGCTTCAATCACCAAGTTGCACACATCATCCAGTATTTCTCGCTCAACATGGCTCAAGTGTGACCCACAGATGGGTTAAGCCTAGCCACGATGAGGAAGCAGGAGGGGCAGTCCCATGATCTACATATTGAATACGAAGTTAGGTTTTCAATTCAATCGTTTTACACAAAGGCTTTCACCCTCTGTCAAGGGGTCGTTCAACCCCCTGATGGCTTTGTTTTGTTTTCATCGGAAAAAACTCAAGAATTCAAAAAATCCATTTTTGTATCCAGAAACACCGTCTCTTCAAAACATGTCTTCATCATGAATCAATGGATTTTTTTGGGTACACGTTGGCAGAATCATTGTTCCTGCATGAAAATGTGGTGCATTATCTATGAGGTAGTTTGTTTTCATAGGTTCTTACCCCTAAACTTTCCGCCTCACTTTTTGCAACTTTTTGCTTTTGCTCCCCTTCGTGAGATTTCTTCGTCTACCGTCACCAAATCTACCACAGATCTATGTGCACACCCATGCCCATCCTGTTTTGCTGCTCCGAATGGGTTGTAATCTCTCTCTCTTGCCCTAGTGCGGCACCCTCCTCACCCGTTACTTGACTCCTGGAAACAAGCGAATCAACGTTTGCACCCTCTGTCCACACCATCTATCTGCAGAATGCCAACAAGTTGCTTTGTCCTGGCAGTTCAAAACATCCACATGGGGGGAAACCTATGACTGATTCACTCCGCGGACCTGTCTCAGTTGGTTAAAATCCTAATTCACACACTCTTGTTTCACATGCACTTCTTGACGGAAGACACGCCTGCAAGACTATTGGTTCAGGAAACAAGATAGATTTGCACTTGCAACAAGCTACTCAGTGATTCTGCGCCTCTCCGACCTTGCTCTCTTGTCAGCCGCCTGACTTCCGCAGGTTGGAGCTCCACTGAGCCCTCCTTGACCACTATGTGGGACCCCTCGGGTCCCTCCTCAGCCAGCACAAGTCCGCACAAAATCACAGATGGAGTATCGTGGATTACTCATGAAGGAAGTAAAGCAGGGATTGCGAGAGAGAAGATAGGTAGGCAAGTGAGAGTCTGGCAGCAAGAATGTGAATAGGGGGGCGCTCAACGTGATGGTCACATACCAAGCCGTTGCGATAAATCTCCAAACCCTTGACCCCGTTGTATGTTTCCAACCCTTGAGATGCCGCACGACCCTCTCCTCATAGCAAGATTGCTGCTAGTGACCGGGGCTCCCACTATGCGACTCCTGCGACTGTGTTTGCACCAAGGTGTGCTGCAAAAGACTTGTAGGATTGAATGGATGTCTGCGCAGTGATGCTTGGAAAACAGGGAGAATTAGGCAAGGAACCAATCATTATACTTGATAGATGAGTAAAGGGAAAATGTGCAGAATCCTGGGTCAGATTGGCATGCCTAGAGCGACCGCTAGGCTTCATTGTGTACCAGTCCCTATGAGCCAACTGAGAGACCTTCGGCGCTCTGAAGCGCTCTGATGAGGTGCAATCATGCAAAAAATACATGAATCATGTAGTAAGTATTGTGAGCTTTCCCCTATACAAAAGAAAACCTCTTTCTATGGAGAAACTGCTGAGTTATGGCCGTTCAAGTGCTCCACGCATGATTGCCATCGACAGCACCGCCAGCGGGGATCACGGCTGCCCAAAGCACCCTTGCTTGCGGATGCAGCTCCAGCCATCATTCCAAAGCACCCATGGATGTCAATGAACCTTGCCTCATTGGCTAAGCATCCATCCAGGGGCGCTTTGGCTGCAGTGGGCAAGAAAGACGCTTCGTCGTGCTTTAGGTCAAACTGGTATGTCTCCTGTCTTTTAAGGTGTGCCTCCTACCTTTGCACGCCCATATCTTTCTCATCCTTACACCAAATTACCCGGTTCTTGGGTTGATTTTTCACAGATCCCATGTAGGATACAGAAAAATCATCAAAACATGCATCTAATTTTAGTGTGATGACATGATCACCACCGCAACCAGCGGCTCCCATAACATCACCCCCCTCCGAGGGTGCACCTTCCTGCTATGCTCCTGGTATGCTCGGAGGACCGTGTTCACCGTACCACCCCTGTGGAAATTGGCTTTGGGGATCTAGCAGTTCTGCTCAGGCCCATAGCTAAGCCATTGCACCAGGTACTCCCACCCGGTGTCGCACTGACTGCCCGAGAATGTTCTCCACCAGGTACTCCTCTTCACCCTCCACCAAGACTGAGGAGGAGTGTGTCCACGCGCCGCAAACAGCACATTCGGCTCTTTGTAGGCCTTGAGAACAAAAGCATGAAACACAGGATGAATGTCGTAGTGGTCCGTCAGCTCCAGCTCATAGCTCACTGCGGACCGCATTTCCTTGACCAAAAAGGACTCACCTACCGAGGCTTGAGCTTGTCGCTGCCCACCCCACCAGCTGTAGGTTCTGCTAGCTTAGCAGCCCCGCCACCCCCGACTGTCTGGTGCTTGTCCGCTTACTGATTCATATGTTATTGCGCCCTGTGAAGCCCATTATGCATTCATCACCAAAATTCTGTATACATTGGAAAAGTTCTGCACCGCGGGTAGGTCTGACCCCGTCACCATGTCCGAAGGACATGCAGGCTGCATCCCATGTATCACCTTAAAGGAAGACCTCTCCATCAAGGCATAAACTACTAAGTTGCGAGTAAACTGAGCAACCAGGAGCTTGCATTCCCACCCCACACCATCCGGCTCCAAGATCCCCTGCAACAGCTGCTGTATAGTCTGATTTGTGCGCTCAGTTTGGACATCCGTTTGGGGATGGTAGGTCAATGAAACAGGTACACGGGTGCCCAACTTCTTGAATAGTTCCTACCAAAACTGGGAGATCAAGCACGGGTTGCGATCCAAAACCATGCACCTCGGCACCCTGTGAAGTCCGTTGACATGTTGCAAGAGGAGTTGAGCCGTCTCCGCTGGTGTTACCTTCTCTACACATGGAATGAAGTCTACTATCTTGCTTAACTGGTCCACCACTACCAGCACCATGGTGTTTCCAGTTACGCCCCATGGAAGATACCCCACAAAGTCCAGTGAGATGTACATCCATGGGCACTCTGGTACCAGTACCAGCCGCAGATCTCCTGGTGCACGTGCCCTTAACGACTTGATTGTTTGGCATGTGTCACAGCTGCTCACGTACGCCTTGAAAACTTCTCCCATTGTCACCCACCAATGTTGGCACGCAAGCATCTCAAAGGTTTTATTGTGTTAAGAAAACCCACTGTAGCACAAGTGGTGTATCTCCACCAACAATGCCTGTTGCAATGACCCACTTAGTGGTGCCAAAATTTGGTTCTCCTTCTCACGCTGCCAATACTCTTTATCTCACTTGCACCCCTTCACCATACTCTCGGCAAAGTCCTAGTCCTCTGAATACCCATGAGCAAACAGGCTATGGATAGTCACAGATCTTGCTAGCACCGCAATCGCATGAATGCCCAAGTCCGGGCGACGTGAAAGCGGGTCCGCTGGGCTCATCCTCCCTAGTTTGAACTGGATCTTGTAGTCAAAGCCAACCTCAACTAGCTCCATCCACCGTGCTTGAAGACAACTCAGGTTTGGCTGCGACTTGAGGTACTTAAGCGCGTACTGGTCCGTGTGCACCACACACCGCCGCACCTCAAGGTAGCACCTCCAGTACTTGAAGGCCTGGACCACCGCAAGCATCTCTTGCTTGTGAATTGGGTAGTTGAGCTAAGCCTCTTTCAGCTTCTTGGAGTAGTACACAATGGGTTGCAACCCCTTCCCTTGGTATTGCATCAGCACCCCACAGATTGCATAGTCGCTCGTGCCCGTCACCAATACATAATCCTCGTTTGTGTCTGGATGTACCAATACGGGTGCCTCATGTTAAGAATTTCGCCCCTCATCATGCCGTTGTGTGAGTGGTGAGGTGGCTGATATCTCATCAGCACCGAGATGCCAGCTCACACATGCGCAAGTGGGCATGGGTGCTGCACTTTTGCAGCACCACACACATATGGCCTGCATCATCAGAGCGTACCAGCAACATCGGCATCATCGACGGAGCAGTGCTGGCGATGAAGGAGCCGTGAGAAGCTGGCTGGCACAGGAGAAGACATGCAGGGTCAATGCTGGAGGTCTAGAGCATGGCACAGGGCAAAACAGCCCGTGGCCATGGCTGATGACGAGGCGGCACTTGAGGCCGGCCACTTTGCCATGTGGTAGAGTCTCAGCCATGTGGCTGAGTCGTCGAATAAGATAGACCTTAGCATGGTGTGTGTTCATATGATCTGAGCGTATACCCTTCAAAAGGCAATGTGCTGGATCCAACGCAAGTTGAATCACAGCAATTGGCCTAGAAATGAGGAAGAAATGGCTTGTCAACGCTGGGTGGTGCAGCCAGCCGGGTTTGGTCGGCTGACCACTCGTCCGTCCGAAAAAATGGGTCGGACGGTGAGGAGTTCGACTCCCAGCACGCAGACCAAGGCCAAGGCGCCCCTTGGGGGATGTTGTACCAATATCCCATTCTTCATTGGAGCCATGGGCGCCTCGGAAAGGCGGCATGATGCTTCATTGGTGACCAGGGCGCTTCGGACGCCCGTCACTCACGCTGGTGGTGTGGCAGACAGCTGAGTTGCAATGATGCACGTGGGACAGCGTAGCGGGCGCTACGCTGCTCTAAATTACATGCAGTTTGGTGCCTTGGAAAGCTTGTGACATCCACTATAACTTGTCAGATCATATACATGTCCATAAAGTGACTCCAAACGACGTCATTTCCGTCCGAAGTTCCTTCCTGCATTCTGCTATGGTTCTGCTCATGTGACCTCTCGCATTCGGTGTGGCGACCCAAAGCGCACCGTCAGTCAAAACCGCCGTTGTTTGCCATGCCTCAAGCTCTCACCCCTGTGAGAGCTGCGTTTCCAGTCGTGGACAGTCGGGAAGCGATTTCCGACACCTCACACATGGCAGCCTTCATTGTTCCAAAGGCTTGCCCCTCCTTTGCACCCCAATCTCATTGGCACCCCTGCTTCAGAAAGTTTGTCAAGGGTGCTCCCATTGACACATGCTCCTGGATAAACCTCTAGTAGTCATTTGTATGACCTAGAAAAACCTGGATGTCATGCACCCACTCTGGCTCTCGCCACTCCTTCACTGCTTCCACCTTCTTTGGATCCAGGTGCATTTCTCTCCTACTGACAATGTGCCTGAGGAATCCTACCTCCTGCTTGGCAAAATCACACTTACTGAGTTTGGCAAACATCTGCTTCTTTCTCTGCACTTCCATCACTGTCCTCCTCCTCCATCTTCCGTGAGTACAAAAGGATGTCGTCGAGGAAGACGACCACGAACTGGTTCAAGTAGGGATGGAACACCCAGTTCATCATCGCCATGAACATGGCAAGAGCATGCGTAAGCCCGAAGTAGCATCACGAGGTACTCAAAGTGTCCATAGTGTGCTAGAAATACTGTCGTCTCCATGTCCTCCTCTGCAATGCGGATTTGGTGGTACCCAGACCTCACGTCCACTTTGCTTAAGACGCACGCCTTGCAACTAGTCAAACAACCCCTTCGTCCATGGAAACAGGTAGCGGTTCTTCACCATGATGTTGTTGAGCACCCGAAAGTCTACAAACATCTGCAGCTCTCCTGAAGTTCTCTTGAAAAACAGCACTGGTGCCAGGTATGGAGACACCAAAGGCGAGATGAAGCCCTCGGCCGCCCTATCCCCCAATTGATTCTTGAGCTCCAAAAGCTCAACATTTCTCATGCGGTTGTAAGACCACACAACTTGTGAGGACCTTGGCACCACTTCAATCTTTTGGTCAATGTCACATCGCGGCAGCAGCCCCTTTGGAAAATCCTCAAAGAAAATATCCTTGAACTCGTTGAGCACCTCCCCAATACTGGGAGCCAACTTCAAAGCTCCCCTGCCTTTCTCCGGCTGTCCCTCCACTCCTTCAATAGCTACAATGTGCTCATCTGCTCCTTGTTGTGGAGGCACCTATGCTAAGTATACCCGGCCACCCTTGCGCTCGCACCGCTTCAACTACTACAAGTTGATGATATGTAGCTGCTTTTCCGCCTTCGAAATATTCGCCTCCTTCTCCTCATCTTGCCACAACGGCAAAGTGAGATTGTTCCCAGCCGCCTTCGCGACCACCCGGTTGCACCTCCAATCCATCTCCATATTCCACTCATGCAACCAGTCCCAGCCAATCAAGCAGTTGTAATCATCCATAGAGACAGTGTGGAACTCCATATCACACACCAACTCACCCATCGGGACCTTGTACTTGAAGAGAGGCGTGTCACACTCCACCACTACGGTCACGTGCTCCATAAGCCAGAAAGTGCCAACAGCACTGATTATGGCTCAACGCTTCCTTGAATGTACAGTATCACTGTGGATTTCATATGTACAGGAAAAATTGTGCAAGATTCACCCAAGAACGGGGTCAATCCATCAAGAATTGAGGAAGTTACGCCTGGCCAAAGGATGGACTGGCCGAGGGGAAAACAGGTGACGAGAATTTCCCAAAGACCGAGGCTTGACCCTCGGAAGACCCAACAAGTCCAAAGCACGACTTGGGGCCCGGATAGTAAATCATTCAAGGGTCATTGAGGGCCAAGGACGCTTCAGAGTGGCACCCTAATGTGTTATTACCAGAAAGGGCGCTTCGAGCGGCCGTCAACGCCGCTAATGGTACTGCCAGCGGCAGATCGCTGTGATTCATGGAAATGGCCATATCTGGGCCGTTCCTCCACGGAATGATATGATTCTCCATGCATTGGAAAGCTGCAAAGATAAGATACATGGCTCTACTACAAAATGCCCCATCTCTGGCCCGTACAGGACCGCACACGGCTCGGTGATCTCAGGCCGCCTAGGATGTGTCATCATGTACATATAGTCTTGTATGTTGACACTTGAATAACAAGTACAGTTTACTCCCACTGTGCCACACGTGTTCTCGTGCTCCTCCAAGATGACCCTATGATTCTCCAAACTGGGGAAGGTGTGCACCAGCCTCCCCTTGGATGTTGTTTCCACTGGTTGGTGCCTACACCATCTGATTGATGTTAACACACATCGTCGAGTTCACACTTGGTAAAAGAGCCACCCTTGGTTCAGGGGTACAATCATTTTTGTGGCAACCTCTCCTCGTAAGCATAGACCAGTACACATCTCTTCTTTTTAACGGATCCATGCCCAAGGTCAATCACACAATCTGGTGAAAATTGGTAACCGGAGGACCGTTGAGGAAGGACTGTACTGGAAGCAGAGATGACTTCATCTGGCATGTTCCCGATGGCTACGGCGTTTCAAGCGCAAGGCAAAGTAACAATAGTGTTGCAAAATTTGCTTGCCGACATGCAAGTCAAGATGGACATGTTGGAGAAGCAAAATGTGTACAGCGATCAGGAGCTTGCAAAGCGCCCCGTTGCAACACCAGTGGCAGTTGCCACCGCGAACGGACCTATAGTGGACGTCCCAATCCTGTCCAAGCTGGAGCCGTTTGACCCATCAAGTAAGGATGGGCCAGCTTCGCACGCTTGGATTCTTATACTAGAGCTGTACTTCACCGCCATTGGCATGGATGACTCAAGATACAAGGTGCGCCATGTCTATCAGTGTTGCCTTCGAGGCTCGTTGTAGGGCTCCTACAACGACCTCGGCACATCGACTCACATCGATGTAGCCTCGATGTGGTGTAGTGTTGTAGGGGCGCCCGGGACCTACCGGCGCCCAATTTTTTGACATGGCCAAGACGACCAAGCACAAATCCCAGACACCGGGAGTTTCCCGGTTCGGCTTTAGGTAGCCCGGAAGCACTTCACATGCACGAATCATGCCACATTTACAAGTGCTGGCAATGACAGTGACATGTGGCATGACCCAGCTGAGATTTGACCAATGGAGAGGCTAGATAGCAATGACACATCTGACAGCCTGGAATGAGAGGCGGCAAGTTAGCTTTGTTCTGAGCGGATATTCCAAGGGGCAGTAACAGGCATCCTTGTAAAATCTCTTCTTCATAAGGATAGGATACAGTTTGGTAAAAGTTTGTTGAAAACGTTTATGTCCAAAATCGCACTTCATACCCGTAGTTTGAACATCAAATACCTGAACACAATTTCATGATTTTTGTTGCAATGGTAGGATGCTTGACTAAATCTCTTTCAGTTCAAGTTTTGTTTATTGGTAAGTCCAAACATGCAAACCGAATGTTTGCATGTTCAGAATATTGCTTTGATTTTCCAGCGGATTATACACCGTCGATCAGTGAATTGTGCACCATCGATTTGCCTACGGATCGTTTACCGTCGATCGTGGGAACGCCCGTGCACCGTCGATCCGGCGATAGATCGGACGCTCGTTTTCGTTGGCGGCGTCTACGTCTACCAAAGGCCGACGCCGCCACTCGATACTCCGCCACTCCATATTCCCAGTAACACACCGACGCTCTGTTCAATGATGTTGTGAGCACTTAGGAAAATCTGGCCTTCACCGCCGGGAGTAGCCCGGCGGTTCTGTCATCTTACGATGGCTTTGCAGCCAAGCTCTCAGCCAAGCACCAACAGAGGCTCCACTGGTGCCTCAAGGCCCTCGGTTACCCCAGCGTCTGCCGTGCCCGGCCAGTTTGGCGCCACCAAGTGGAACCCACCAAGGAGGCGCAGGTTCACTGGTGATTTCCTCACCAAGGAGCTGTCCAAACACTGTCAACCATGGGCGACGCCGGCGAAGAAGGCTGGCTTTATCTGCGGAGCATGTGCCAAGAAAGTCAGCGGAACGTGTGACCGCATCCGCGGGCACTTCTCATGCAACAATCCAAACGTGGGCAAGTGTCCACATCCTCCGCCAACATGTCATGACGCTCTCGGCCTTGAGCGCATGCCTCCTCCTCCAGCGGGATGGCAGCCACATAACGTGAAGCACTACAAGGGAGAAGGTGCTGAATGGGGAACCAAGGACAAGCCAGTTGCGTGGCTGAAGTTGGCGGATGCACAGGACAAGGAGGTGACAGCAGCAGCTGGGGGGATGACGTTGCACCTAGACTCGAGCAATGAGGAGCCACAGCAGCAGTAGAAAGCAGCGGGTCCCACCAGGCCGGTAGCATCAACAACGCTTGAGGGTGAGATACCGCTGTTTGATATCAACAAGGCTTCTTCATTCCGCCAGACTACCATGGTTGAGCACACTGACAAGCAGAAGAACGACCACTGCCAGCTGGACATCGTCAAACTGATGTGCATCACCGCATCGCCCATCTCGTTCTGTAGAGAACCAGTTCTCATGGAAGTCATCACGTCGGCCAGGAAAACTACTCTAAGTTTCAGGCTTCCAAGCAGAGACACAGTGACTGGTGAGCTGTTGCCCAGGCTAGACACTGAGCTGGCCGAACTTGACGCTCCCTTGATGCAGGGTTGGTTGACATACGGCACCAGCCTTGCTGTGGACAAGTGGACTGACAGGCAGGTTAGGCCTGTGTACAATGCCATGGAAGTGAATGCCATGGGGGCTGTTCACCTGTTTTCCCGTGATGCCAGCGGCTTGACCAGAGATGCGGACCACACAGCAAGCATGACTGTTGCAGCAATTGAGACAGTGGGCGAGGACAAAGTCATTTCAGTCATCTGTGACAATGCATCTATGAACGAAAAGACCTTTTCAGACCTGAGAGTGCGTTACCTGAAGCTATTCTTCCAAGGGTGTTGTGCCCACAACATTGATCTCATTATGAAGGATGTTGGCAAGTCTGCATGGGGTACGGGGATCATTGGGAAGTGTGAGAAGATCATTGCATTTTTCAGAAACAACGCCATACCCCGGACATGGCTGAAGGAAAAAATGGGAGACAAGGTGTTGAAGACCAGGTGTGACACCCGTTTCGCCTCTGTCTTTGACATGGTGGAGAGGCTCTTGGAGCTAAGAGCAGAGGTGGAGGAGTTTGTGCAGCTGCCTTTGTGGAAGCTGATTGGTTCAAGCAGGGATGCAGGATTCAGAAGCAAGAAGAAGGAGGTGAGGGCGCTCATCCACCGCGAGGTTTTTTGGGTGTAGGTGCGTCAGTTGAAGGATGTGCTATTGCCATTGGTGAAGGTGCTGCGGGTGGCTGACACCCCGGGTGGGGGGGCAGGGCAGATTTACGAGGGACTCGTAGAGTGTGCCGAGCAGCTGAAGGCCCTGACTGAGAAGAAAGGGAGGAAGCCGAGTAAGGTGGCAGAATGCCACACCAACTTTGTCTTGGGGAGGCTCGGCCAGCGTTGGTCAAAGGACATGTCTTGTCCCCTTTATGCAGCTGCCCGACGTCTGCATCCTGAACACTTTGAGAATGACCTGTCCACTGACTCCACCACCTTGGAGTCCTGGCAGGCTGTCTTGGAGGCCTTGGTTCCAGAAGAGCAACAAGATGTCACTATGAAAGAGATGGGAGCCTTCCAGCTGGGAAAGACTAGCGTAGTCCAGGACCCAATGGTGTCTGCACGTAGGAATGCCAAGGCTGTCGCAGCTGTTGCAAAGGTGCAATGTGGTACCATGACTGCTGTCAAGTGGCATGTAAACTACATGTGTACATTGCCCGTGCTCAGGGATCTGGCTCTGAAGATCCTATCTCAACCTTGCTCATCATCAGAGTGTGAACGCATTTTCTCAGCGCATGAGCTCATTCATACCGCCAGGAGGAACCGGCTCAAGGTGGCAACCTTAGAGCTCCTTGTGCGGTGTCACGTGCGTTTGCGCAAGCACTATAGCAAGAATGGACGCAGAGCAGCGAGGGACTTGGCGAGGGCTGCAGCAGCTGAAGCAGAAGCAGAGGCAGAAGCAGATGCCAGCGAGGATGACGGAGAGGTGGTGGAGGAGGAAGGTGTGCTGAGTGAGCACGAGGAGGATTGGGAGACTGATGATGAGGGTGAGGAGGAGGAGGAGAAGGAGGTGGGAGAGGAGGATGTGGTGGAGATCATGGCCTCCGTGCGTGTCATGAATAACATGCCTGGTCTACCCCATGCACAGCCAGTGTGTGTTCGTGCACAGGAGAAGTCAGCAAGCACCAGGGCAGCGGCAGGTGGTGGAGGAGCAAGGACCAGCAGGGCACCGGCAAGTGGGGGGGGGGGAAGAAAGCACGATCAGGACAGCGGCAGGTGGAGGAGGAGCAAGCACTAGCAATGCACTTGCTGATGGAGCAGAAGGTGGGATGGATGCAGGAGAGGGAGGAGTGGCAGGTGAGCACCTTGTTGATGAGGTGGAACTAGTTGAGCAGGGTGCTGGAGGAGGAGGAGCAGGAGAACAGGGTGTTGGAGATGGAGGATCAGGAGAACAGGGTGCTGGAGATGGAGGATCAGGAGAACAGGGTGCTGGAGATGGAGGATCAGGAGAACAGGGTGCTGGAGAGGGAGGAGCAGGAGAACAAGGTGCTGGAGAGGGTGGATCAGGAGAACGGGGTGCTGGAGAGGGTGGAGCAGAAGAGCATGGTCCTGGGGGTGATCCAACTTCAAATGCTGCCTCCCGCACTGGCGGTGCAAAGAGCAGCTCCAAGCGTGTTGCTCTAGCTGCCCTAGCAGCATCTAGGGTGTCAAAGCGTCAGGCAGGTGGCACTTCAGCAGCAGCTGTAGCAGCTAGGAATCTGGCGGCAAAGCGCAAAGCTGCTGCTGCAGCAAAGGAGTACAAGTAGATGCTGTCCTTCTTCAGTTGTGACCAATGCAAACTGCGACTTTCAAAATGTATGAGTTTCTTTGCAATGTGAGGTTGCTTCCTTTGAATATTGCATGACCTACTCTACCATAATGAAAGTCTCATAGTGAAAGTGACATGGTGACATAGTGACATGGTGACATGGTGACATGGTGACATGGTGACATGGTGGCTTGGTGACATGGTCACATGTTGAGATGGTCACATGGTGAAATGATGACATGGACCCATAGTAACATGAGTAGATTACATGGTGACATGTTGTTTCACAGTGGTGAAAAAGTAAAAGGTTTTTTAAAGTTAACCTTTTTGGCACTTTGAATACACATGCTGGAAATGTATTTCATTTCTCTGCTTCACTAATTTCCACACACATGTGGCCAAAATGTGGCCAAAATCCTCAGAACCAGCTGCACCCACATCGATGTGGTCCATCATGGCTACATCGATGCGTCGAGGTGGACATCGATGTTCCGAGGTTCGAGGGACCAAGGTCAACACTGATGTCTATGCCGTGACCCTGTTGAGAGGGGATTCGTTGGACTGGTGGGCCAATGTGATGCGGTCCAATCCAAACGACAGTGGAGTAGCAATGGTCGCCAACATTGCAGCCGCGACTGGAATCTCAACCCCATTGGCTCCATTCTGCAGTAGTGGTGACCCTACCCTCAAATGGCCGACCTCGTGGACGGAGTTCACGAATTGTTCATGAAGTGATTTATCATGGACGGCATGAGGAACAATGCGCGCGCCAAGCTGTGTCGACTTGGCCAAACATGTGACGTCGCCAACTACAGCCGTAGGTTTCGTGAGATTGGTACTCATTGTGGCTTCGACTCCCACAAATTTTGCTTCCACTACACCAATAGCCTCAAGGACAACGCTCGCGCTCTCAAAGTGATGCACGACCTCAACGATGACTTGCCGGGAATGATTGCCGCAGCAGAGTGACACGACTTGCACATGCACAAGGCTCATGCCAACAACCATAACTCTTTTGGTGGTGTTTACGGCAAGCGGGCCAAGAGCAATGACATGCCCATGGAGATTGGAGCGTTGCAACAGCCCAAGTGTTAGAACGATGGCAAGTCTGGCCACATTATGCGTGATTGCTGGCGTCCTAAGCAGGTCGATGGCAAGGGTAAGCAACAAGGGAAAGGGAAGCAAGCCACAAAGGAAGCAGAGAAAGCAACAAAGGAATCAGGAAAGGAGGAGAGCCAAGAGTAGATGGCATTACTCCTTGCTCCTCTTAGCCCAAACTGTCAGTTGACCGTCTATCCAAACGCCTTGCATCAGTTAGGGGGTTTCCGAGGCCAAGGCATGGGACACGCGATATGAAGAGGAGCAACCCGTACTTCTCTTGGATGCATGAGCGAAAAGCGTCAAGGGGAAGGTGGAGAGTCTGCTGGATTGTGGCACAAGCCACAATTTCCTGAGCCTGCAGTGTGCTTGGAAGTGGGGCCTTGCGCTCACGAGTAAGAAGCGGACCACCAACTAAGTGGATGGCACGATTGAAGTGGGGTACCTGGCCCACCTCCTCTCCATTTGCGTGGGGAAGCTTTGCATAATGACCAGATATCGGGTGTGCTTAATGAAAAAATACGATGCAATCCTCGGTCATGAATTTCTCTACAAGTACAACCCCATTGTCAATTGAGAGGCGCATACTGTCTCAGTCAAGCTTGGAGACAAGGAATATCCCTTGCCTACGTGGTCCAAAGAAGAGGCTGCGGAGGAAGAGACTTGCACGCAGGATGCGCCATAGAAGTCGGTGCCTCACAAGGAGGAATTGGAAGAGATCATGTTGAACTTGGTGGAGCTCAAGCGCGTGATTCCAAAAAAGGAGCAGATTCTTTTGGCATTCGTGCGAGACGTGAAGGACAATTTTGAAGAACCAGAGGATGTGGCACCTGCTGTGGCACATGGGGCAACCCGTGAGCAGCCGGGGGTCTAAGGCAAGTTTGCTGCGGTTCCCGAGGGGCTTTGAAAGGTGTGTACAGAGTTTGAGGAGATGTTCCCCCACACCCTTCTGGCGAGTCTACCACCAAAGCCGGGCGTGGACCATCGCATCGACCTCAAGCCTGGAGCGTGACCGCCTGTTTGTGCAACGTACTGCATGACCGCCGCGTAGATGTAAGAGCTCACAAAGCAATTGACCGAGATGACAGAGCAGGGCTTCATCCGCCCATCCTTTTCTCCGTATGCTACACCTGTCTTGTTTGTACAGAAAAGCCGGGGGATCGGACTACCGGGCATTGAATGAGCTGACAGTCAAGAATCGGTATCCGCTTCCATGAGCCGAGGAGCTTGTTGATCAGCTCCGTGTGGCTTACTTCTTCACAAAAATCAACCACTGATCTGGCTACCACCAGATCCACATTGCAGAAAATCATGTGGAAAGGACTGCCTTCTGCACCCACTATGGTCACTACAAGCTTCTCGTGATGCTTTTTGGGTTGACCAATGCGCAGGCCTTCTTCATGGCGGTGATGAACAACATCTTCAGGCCGAACTTCGATGAATTTTTGGTGGTGTACCTCAATAACATCTTGGTGTATAGCACAACGGTGAAGGAGCATGAGGAGCATGTGAACAAGGTCCTTGAGATTTTGTGGAATGAGAAATTTTTGCAAAGCTCACTAAGTGTGAGTTAGCGGTAGAAAAAGTTGAATTCTTTGGACACATGATTGGTAATGGACAGATTTTGATGGACCCGTGTAAGGTTTCCGCTGTGCAAGAGAATCCGAAGTTGCGTAGTGTGCACAATGTTTGAGTGTTGCTTGGTTTTTGCAACTACTACAGCAGGTTCATCCTTGGCTATGCGGGAGTGTCAGCGGAATTATCTAATCTCAGTTGCAAGGATCGCAAGTGGAGCTGGAGATTAAGCAAACAAGAAGCCTTTGAGGACCTCATAAGGGCTCTGACCATTGTGTTAGCTTTACACTTGGTGGACAGCGGCTGTAAGTTTAAAATGGTAGTGGATGCATTGCACCTAGCCATTGGTGGTATCCTTTTGCAGGACCTTGGCAACGAGTCGCAGCCGGTCGCTTACTACTCACCCAAGTTGCATGGGGCAGAGCTAAACTACGCCACCCATGGCAAGGAGATGCTTGCCGTGGTTGGAGAATTCAAGAATTAGCAGTGCACGGTCTACATAGACCACCGCGTGATGAAGTACTTCAAGACGAAGCCGAAACTGAGCCAGCGCGTTGGGTGGAGTACCTCGAGTCCTACTTAAACAACGAGATCGTGTATCGACAGGGTTGCATCAACCCAGCCAATACACTTTTACGGAAACCAGGCCCGATCATGTGGGTCACA
This sequence comes from Penium margaritaceum, assembly GCA_023375785.1. NCBI lineage: Eukaryota > Viridiplantae > Streptophyta > Zygnematophyceae > Desmidiales > Peniaceae > Penium > Penium margaritaceum. Next base: position 28,770 of record SZWC01014633.1, read on the forward strand.
TCTATCACCATCCACGGGGACGCCTTCCTTGTGAAGCTCTTCACACAAAGGTACGAGGCGTAGGGGGATTACGACACTCGGAGATTTTTCTTCGAGGTGCTGTATTGGCGGCAACGCGGCATGCAGCTGATGGTGGTTCCCCCGGTGCCCGCGCTTTGGCAGCTGATTTTGGACGAGTGCCATGACAGTGGCCCACAAGGCCATTTCTCCACCGACAAGGCATTAAAGACAGTGGCTTGCTTGTTTTTTTGGCCCACCATGTTGTCAGAGATGGCTGAATTCTGTCGGATTTGTGACGTGTGCCAACGCCAAAAAGCGCATAGGACAAAGACCCCGGGTGTTCTCCAACCCTTGCCCATCCCCGAGCAGTTGTGGCAAGACATCTCCATGGAATTCATCACAGGCTTGCACAAGACAACATCAGGTCACAATGCGGTGTTGGTGGTGGTGGATGAGTTCAGCAAGATGCCACACTTCATTAAGACGCCTGATACGGTGGGTGTGGAAGACACGGCTTGGCTGTTCCTTAAGTACGTGGTGCATCTTCATGGTGTGTCATGCTCCATTGTGAGTGACCATGATCCGCGCTTCACGAGTAAGTTCTGATGAAAACTCATGGAGCAGTAAAGTAGCAAGGTGCAACTGTCAACCAGTTTTCATCCCAAAACTCACGGACGGATGGAGCAGACGAACCAGACGTTGGAACAACTCCTCCGTACAGCTGGTGGTCCGGTTGCTGAACTGGCGTACAACTCCGCCACATCTGCCTCCACCAACAGGGTGCCATTCGAGGTGCTAAACAGGACGCTGCCTGCCACACCCCTCAGTTTGCACGTCCCTAGCAACCTGCCTGCGGTAGAGTCTACCGCACGTGACTTCAAGTGGATTTGGGAAGCAACACAGCATGCACTGGCAAAGGAGCAAGAGCAACAAAAAGTACAAGTGGACCACCAACGTTCAGATGCAACGCTCAAAGTCGGTGATCACGTGCTTCTCAACATCGCGTACTTCATGTTTCGTTGGGTCCGATTGGACAAGTTAAAACCCCAATGGGTTGGTACGTTCGAGTTGCTTGAAATGCGGACAGCCATGGTGGTGCGGTTGGCTCTTTTGCCTTCCATGCCAGTCCGCAACGTGTTCCACATATCCCAGCTCAAGCTCTAGCATGATCAGGCCGCTCATTTTCCAGGCCGCACTTCTAAGCCTCCCCGTCCGGTGGTCATCCAGGGCAACCAAGATTTTGAGGTGGAGACCATCCTTGACCACTGTCGTCTTGGGCGTGGATGGGAGTTCCTAGTTAAGTGGAAGGGCTGCATTGCAGCTCACATCCCATAGGAGCCTGTCCGCAACTTCAACTTTGGCGGGGAGAATGCCATCCTCCAGGAGTATGCAGAGCGAACAGGGACGGCTAGCTCCTAAAGGGTGAGGGGGGTAGTGTAAGCCGGACAGTTCCTACGGTACTGATTACGGCTCGAGAGCTTCCTTGAATTTACAATCTGACTGTGGATTTGAAGTCTACATGGAAAACCGTGCAAGATCAATGCAAGAACGGCGTCGGTCCATCACAAATTGAGGAAGTTATGCCCGGCCAAAGGTTGGACTGGCTGAGGGGAGAACAGGTGACACGAATTCATCCCCAAGGGCAAAGGTTCGACCCTTGGAAGACCCAACAAGGCCAAAGCGTACCTTAGAGCCCAACTATTCAATGATTCAAGAATCATTGAGGGCCAAGGGCACTTCGGAATGGCGCCCCAATGTGTTGTTACCAGAAAGGGCACTTTTGGCAGCCGTTACCATCGTTAGTGGTGTTACCAGCAGCGGATTGCCGTGGTTCACGGAAATTGACATATTCCGGCCGTTCCTCAATGGAGTTATGCAATTCTTAGTGTGTTAGAGGGATAGAAAGATGAACTACACAATGCTAAGGCAATGCGGCTCATCTCTGGCCCGTAGAGGGCCGCACATGGCTCAGAAATCCCGAGTTACATAGGATGTGTCATCATATACATTTACTCTTGTATGTGTACATTTACTCCCACTGTGCCACACGTATTTCCATGCTCCCCCAAGATGACCCTATGCTTTGGCAAACCCGGAAAGGTGTGCACCGGTGTCCCCTTGGTTGCCGTTGCCGCCGGTTGGTGCCTACACCATCCAGTTGAGGCTAGCACACACCGCTCGGTTCACATGCTGCACCTTGGTGAACGTCCTCGGCTGGTGTGCAAGCTCCAACCTCATCGCCAACCTGTTGTTCAAGAAGCTATGGCTTACGCCACCTTCCAGCAGATTTTGTAGATTCCTTTGACCCTTGAATTTACCTTCAGGAATCTCAAGAACCAGCTCCAAAATGATCCCTGAAAACAACCGGACCTCACCTTCATTCTGCAATAGCACTCAAGGCAGCTCCTCAATCGGCAACATCCTTTTAGAGCTGGTGCTTTTCCTTGCAGATGAAATAATTGCAATATCAGGCCATCTCCTCCTCACTGCTACTGTCCATTTCCCTGTTCTGCATTGCAATTGGGGAAGTCTCCCTTGCGATGACCCTCCTTACCACAAGCACAGCACTTGCCTCTTGGTCCTGGCTGCCAACCCGAGCCCCGTTGCCTGGCTTGGATTTCATCCATCTCCATGGGCACAGCCTCACCCGGCTGCTCCACCCGTGGTTGTGTTGCGTAGCTATTACAGCACACAGTGTAGCTTGTACCGTCAATGCGCTCCACCGCCGAAACTTGCTCTGTGAAATTCTGCTACCCGAGCACTGTACGTTCACGTCGGACGTGCGTCTTCAGGCCGTCATGGTAGCGATCGTATGCCTCCGCATCTAAGCTGTCATCAATCTGCACTGCCAAAGCCATGAAGCATGTCGTGTAGTCCTGGACCAATCCACCTCGCTTGACGTGATCTTGTCACTTGCAACTTGACTTGCGTTAATGAGGTCAAAACATGCCTGGAGCATCATTTTCACCTGCTCCCACGTCTCTGACTTCTCCATCACTGCCTGCACACCGAGCTGTACATCTCACCCCAGTGGTACACTCAACACTGGCTGAAGCCGTTTCCCGGCTCCTAGCCCGTCCGGAAACCCAACGGCGCTCTGTTGAAAGAATGCCGACCACCACTGCAACGCGATTCCCAGGAGTAGCATAGGTGCATACTCGAGTCTCGTGGCATCTTCTCCCACAAGAACACCCAACTCCATGAATCATTGGCTCACCATGAAAAGCCACACTGCACACTGTCCTTGCCAGTGTAGAATTCCGACTCCTTTGGCTTGAACCGCTGAAAGGCAAGTGCGGATGCTAATGAGATACCCCTCAATGCAACGCTCCCTTGGCCAATGTACCTCGTGTCAGGAAGAGAGCCACGTGGATGCGGTCCCGACGAGGGTCTGATAGCTTCTAGTGGATCACGTCTACTGTTTTGGGCGAGTCTGAGACTGAGCGTGAGCTTTCTGGTCGCCTCACGCTATGTGAGCAGGAATTTAGAGACATTCAGTTTGCGAAGGGAATAACGTCGTTTTGCGTTATGTTTTGAACATAGACATGATCACAACATTTATAGGGCTAGTCATGAGCTTTCCAACCCACCAAACTGCGCGCGATTTAGCCAAGCGTAGCCCAAGTTATGCTTGCCGAAGCGCAGGTCTCACCCACCACAGAAACGCCTAACGCCTCCATGGCGCGCACACGCCGTGGCGCCTTCCTTCACGTGCAAAGCGCCTTTCCCAAGGCGCAGGTCCACTTGCACGTGGTGTAGGGGTCCCCTGCACTGTTTCCACGCACCCTACCCATGTTTGGGTCGAGTTTGGTGATGGGGTGTGACGAGGTTCGAAACCTGTCCGCGGACCTGCAGTCAGAACTTTGACTGTCCCCGAGTAACAAAACGTACTTCTGAGTTTCGGACGTCGAGCCAGGATTTTGGCTAAGTCCCTCAGTAACAACGTGCAATACTGGATCCGGTGGATGATCCACCTGATCAGGCGGATCATCCACCGGACGCCTCGGCAGGCCTATCGGAGCATTTTCTCCACATGGTAATTTTGTTACTCGATCCGGTCGATTATCCACCGGATTTCGAGTCACAGCCGGCTCCCAGAGTCGCTGCGCACACCCCAACTTTGGAAGGCCATATCTCCCTCGATACTTGTCCGATTCCGGCGAAACAACATCCACCGGATTCAGCGACTCGTCAACTTTACGGGGCAATCCTCCATTTAAGGATCCAAGCAATGGTCAAGTCGCCAGATCCGCCGGAGCGGAGTTCTCACTTTCTGGCGGCTCGTCGGCGCCTCCCGGCGCCGCACTTGGGCATGCGGAGGGGCAATTTTTCAACATTCTCCCCCTTGCACCTGCCATGCCCGCTGCTCTCACTTGCTCTTACTCATCTTCCGCTGCGCCCTCCAGCCCATCATAGCTGGTCATCCCAAGCCCGGCCACGCTCATCGCGTGCCGGTCCGCGGGTTGCGCTTTGGTCAAGCAATCCGCAAGCATGTTGTGCGTGCTGCAGTGCTGCAGCACCACCTGCCCCTTCTCGACCATGTCCCGTGCGTAGTGGTAACGCACGTCGATGTGCTTCGTCCTCCTGTGCTGCGTCGGGTTGTTGGTCAGCGAGATAGCGCCGGTGTTGTCCTCTTGCACCACCGTTGGCTCCTGCTGCGGCACGCCCAGCTCCCCCAGCAACCTGCGGAGCCACACCGCCTCCTTGACCGCCTCGGCCAGCGCGATGTACTCTGCTTCCACTATGGAGGTGGCGACGCAGTCTTGCTTCCTGCTGCACCACGAGACCGCTGCACCAGCGAGGAAGAACACGTAGCCGGATGTGGACTTCCGCTTGTCCACATCGCCAGCGTAGTCTGCATCCGTGTAACAGACCAGGCGCAAAGGGTCCGCCCGCCCTTTGCCGTCGAACCTCAGGCGCGCGTGCCGCGTCGCCTGCAGGTAGCGGAGGATGCGCTTGACCGCCTGCCAGTGTAGTGGCCCTGGATCGGCCACGTACCTGCTCACTTGGCCCACCGCGTAGGCCAGGTCTGGTCGAGTCGCCACCATGACATACATGAGGCTGCCCACCGCCGATTGGTAGGGCACCCCTGCCATATCCTCCCGCTCTTCTTTTGTTTGCGGCACCATTGCCGCACTTAGTTCACAGGTCGTGGAGACAGGACTGCATACTGGTTTGCAGTCCTCCATGCCGTATCGTTTCAGCACCTCGGCCACGTATTTGGCCTGTCCCAGCTCAAGCGTGCGCGCCCTCTGGTTCCGCGTAATGCTCACCCCGAGGTAGAACTCCAGCTCCCCCATGTCCGACATCTGGAACCTGCTGCTCAGCTGCTCTTTCAGCTGTTGTAGGCTCGGCAAGTCTGAGGAGCACAGGATCAGATCATCCACGTAGAGTGCGACAATGCGATGGAGCTTCTTGCTGCGCTGCACGTACACGCTGTGATCCGCCTCACAGCGCTTGAAGCCGATTTGTGCCATGAAGCTGTCCATATGTTGGTACCAGCATCGGGGCGATTGTTTTAGCCCATACAAGGACTTCCGCAGCTTGCACACCTTGCCCTCCGGCGCCTCCACCCCCTCCGGCACCTCCATGTAGATTTCTTTGTCGATGATGCCATTGAGGAAGGCCGTCTTTACGTCCATTTGGTGGAGCTCCATGTCCTTCGCGGCTGCCACCGCAAGGATCGCCCGGATGCTTGTGAACTTGGCGACGGGGGCGAACGTCTCATCGTAGTGCTCACCTTTACGCTGTGCGTACCCCTTCGCCATGAGCCGCGCCTTGTACTTGTCAACCACACCTTCCTTTGTGAACTTGGTCTTGAAGACCCACTTGGAGCCGATGACCTTGGCATCTTTCGGCCTGTCAACCAGCTGCCACGTGTCATTTTCAGCAATGGACGCCAACTCCGACTTGATGGCAGCGTCCCACTTCTTCCCCTCGGGCCGCGCAAGCGCCTCTTGCACGGTTGTCGGTTCCGTTGATGCAGCCAGCATGCACCGCGTCATGCCAATCCATCGACCGGTGCCTGCGTCGAAACGCTTCCCCGCTTTCCGCTGCGGCGCGGCAGTCTTGGCGGCGTCTCGTCGCTCTGCTGCGATCCTTCCGACTCAGCCCGCTCCGGTGAATCATCGACCGGACGGCTCCCCGAGGATTCCTCCCGCTCCGGTGAACCATCAACCGGACCGGCGGCGCGTCCGGAGTATTTTTCTCCGACGCCCGACGCGAACTCCGCCGGGAGTGCGCGCTTCGGCACCCGCGGTGCCTCCTTCGACGGAACATTCCGCCGGTTCTCCAGCCCAGCTGCATCGTCGTCGAAGTCCTCCGCGTCGGCTGCTGCACCTGCTGCACCGCCGCGCTCCAACGCTGCATCATCGACCTCTGCGTCCGCTGGCTCCTCCTCGTAGTCAAGGAGCTGGAACCACTCCCCCTGTTTTGGAGTGTTCCCGACGCTCATGTCGTTGCTGCTGCTGCTGAAGCTCTGCTGCTCGTCGAACTCGACATCACGGCTGCGGATGATCTCTTGCGTGCGTGGGTCCCAGAGCCTGTACGCCTTTTGCGCGCTCTCGTAGCCGAGGAACAAGCACGGCTTCGCCCATGGTTCTAGGTTGCTGTCGCGTCGTTGCGCCGCCTGCACCATCGCGTGCGCCTTGCACCCGAACACCTTCAGGTGCGCCACGTTTGGCTTGCGCCCGCTCCAAACCTCCTGCGGTGTCTTCCAGCCGCCCTTACCCTTCAGCACCGCTGTTGGGGTGAGGTTGATGGTGTAGCTCGCTGTACGCACAGCCTCCGCCCAGAACCCTCGCGGCAACCCTGCATCCACAAGCATGGTCCGCACCATGTTGAGAAGCGTCTGGTTCGCCCGCTCCGCCACTCCGTTGGACTGTGGCGAGTACGGCGTAGTGGGTTCCCACTTGATGCCCTGCTGCTTCATCCACCCGCTACAGCCCACGTACTCTCCGCCGTTGTCGCTGCGTAGCGCTCTGACCTTCCGGCCAGTCTGCCTCTCCACCGCTGCGACGTACTCCTTCAGCCTGTCCGGGACCTCGCCTTTCCGCTTCATGAAGTACACGTAGAGTTTTCTGCTGCAGTCGTCAATGAAGGTGACGAAGTATCTCAAGCCGCTGTTTGACGGCGTTTTGAACGGTCCGCACACGTCGCTGTGCACGACCTCCAGCAGGTCCTTTGCGCGAGCCTTGTTCTCATTGAACGGCTTGCGCCGCGCCTTGCCCAAAATGCAAGGCTCGCACCTTTTGTGTGCTGCTGCATCTGCTGCCGCGTCTGCTGCACCGTCGATGACGAGGCCGCGCACCATGTCGCGCTTCGCCATCTCCTTCACGGTTGCGGTCGCCGAATGCCCCAACCATTGGTGCCAGAGCTCCAGATCAGCGCTTCCTCCCTTGGCCATGTTGACGATGCGCTCCTGCGAGTCTGCTGCATCCGATGCCGCGGGGACCACCTTGGTCTCCACGATGTAGAGACCGCCCTCGCGCTTCGCCTCCAGCACGACCTCGCCGTCGCCGTCAATGCGCACCACTGCGCCTTTCCTGCGGAAGAGCACCTCATACCCCTTGTCCGTCAAGCGACTGACACTTAGGATGTCAGCCAGGCCGGGGACGTGCTGCACATCACGGATTGTGCACAGCTCCTTCTTACCGCCCACCAGGACTTCCACCTCCACGTCGCCTTGGCCGGCCGCCGGCTCGACTTTGTCGTTCGCGACCACCATTGACTTCGAGGACTTCTCGTAGGTGACGAACCCCACCTTCTCGACTTGGGTGTGCTCCTTGGCCCCGGAATCCAGGCACCGCCTGTTGGCCTTCTTGAGGAAGTGGTTCTTGTTGCCGTTGAGGAGCGACCTGCCCTTGCTGTTTTTGCCGCCGGTCTTCGCCTCCTCCGGGCACTCGCGGGCCCAATGGCCCTCCTTGCCGCAGTTGCGGCACGCACCTTTCTTGGCGCCCTTCTTGCTGCCGCCCTTTTCGCCACTTCCTCGGCCCCCGTTTCCGCCACCGCGCGTTTTGGTGACGAGGGCCGATGAGGAAGACGAGGACTCCCCGCAGCTCCGGCGCTGCGCCTCGTTGCGGATGTACTCTGCGACCGCGCCATAGGTGAGCTTGTCCTCTGACCATCCTCCGAGAACGGTGATAAGTAGACCCCAACTGTCAGGTAGGGCCATGAGGAGGGCCATCGCCTGCAGCTGTGTGTCGATCTTCCACCCCACGTCATTGCATTGCGAGGCGAGCGACTCGATCTGCTGCATGGCGGAGATGACATCGTCTCCCTCCTCGATTCTCACCGTGAGGAGTCGCTTCATCGCGAAGATTTTGTTCGCGAGCCACTTGGATTGGTGGATGGCGCAAAGCTTTTCCCAAGCTTCGGCTGCCAGCTTGCAGCCTTGGAAGTAGCCCCACTGCGACTCGGCTGTCCCGGAAACCAGGAGCATGAGGGCCTCCGTGTTCTTCTTTTCGAAGGCCTGCTTCTTCGCGTCCGTAGCAGTCGCCTCTGTGAGCACCTCCTTTCCCAGCATGACATCCAGCAGCCCCTTATGCGAGAGGTGCAGTTTGAACTGCCACCTCCATAGCCCAAAACCTGGGCCGTCCGCATACTTCTGAATGGGCTGCGTCTCCTTCTGCGCCATGTGCGCAGCTGCTACTCCGACGAGTTCTCAGAACTTCACGGCGACGTCCAAGATGACGATCCCGTGCGCTGCGGAAGACGTGAACGTTGGAGGCGCTCAGACCTGTGGGCCCATAACCCTTTGTCAGGAAGAGAGCCGCGTGGATGCGGTCCCGACGAGGGTCTGATAGCTTCTAGTGGATCACGTCTACTGTTTTGGGCAAATCTGAGACTGAGCGTGAGCTTTCTGGTCGCCTCACGCTATGTGAGCAGGAGTTTAGAGACAGTCAGTTTGCGAAGGGAATAATGTCGTTTTGCGTTATGTTTTGAACATAGACATGATCACAGCATTTATAGGGCTAGTCATGAGCTTTCCAACCCACCAAACCGCGCGCAATTCGGCCAAGCGTAGCCCAAGTTATGCTTGCCGAAGCGCAGGTCTCACCCACCATAGAAACGCCTAACGCCTCCATGGCGCGCACACGCCGTGGTGCCTTCCTTCACGTGCGAAGCGCCTTTCCCAAGGTGCAGGTCCACTTGCACGTGGTGTAGGGGTCCCCTGCACTGTTTCCACGCACCCTACCCACGTTTGGGTCGAGTTTGGTGATGGGGTGTGACGAGGTTCGAAACCTGTCCGCGGACCTGCAGTCAGAATTTTGACGAAGTCCCCGAGTAACAAAACGTACTTCTGAGTTTCGGACGTCGAGCCAGGATTTTGGCTAAGTCCCTCAGTAACAACCTGCACTACTGGATCCGGTGGATGATCCACCTGATCAGGCGGATCATCCACCGGACGCCTCGGCAGGCCTATCGGAGCATTTTCTCCACATGGTAATTTTGTTACTCGATCCGGTCGATTATCCACCGGATTTCGAGTCGCAGCCGGCTCCCAGAGTCGCTGCGCACACCCCAACGTTGGAAGGCCATATCTCCCTCGATACTTGTCCGATTCCGGCGAAACAACATCCACCGGATTCAGCGACTCGTCAACTTTACGGGGCGATCCTCCATTTTAGGATCCGAGCAATGGTCAAGTCGCCAGATCCGCCGGAGCGGAGTTCTCACTTTCTGGCGGCTCGTCGGCGCCTCCCGGCGCCGCACTTGGGCATGCGGAGGGGCAATTTTTCAACACCTCGCCTCAATCTCCGCGCACAGCTGTTAGTTCTCTTGGTGCAACTTGTCAAGAGCTCTCTGGATCTCCTTGATGAGGTAGGCCTGGTTGTATTCCACTGCTTCCATGATTTTGGATGTGAGGAAAACATTCTGTCCAAACAAGGTTGTGGCAGATCTACTGCCTTCCTTGGGTCCGCACAAGGCCAAGCAAACGTTCACAGGCTCAGATACCACATGTGAACCGAGGGGCACCCGTCATGACGTTCACGTGTCATGCCCTTGGGATAAGCCTCCCAATCCTTGACCTGCTGGTGTGTTTTCTAATTCTTGAGATGCCGCACAACCCTCTCCTAGCAGCAAGACCACTGCTAGTGACAGAGGTTCCCACAGCGCGACTCTCGCGACAGCGTTTGCACGAAAGTGTGCTGCAAAAGACTTGTAGGATTGAACGGACACGTGTGAGGTGATGCTTGGAGAACAAGGAGAATTGGGAAAGGAAGGAATCCTAAGACTTGATAGGTGAGTACAAGGAAAATGTGCAGAGTCCTGGGTCAGATTGGCATGCCTAGAACAACCGTTAGGATTCCTTGTGTACCAGTCCCTATGAGCCAATCGAGATCCCCTTGACACTCCGAAGCCCTTTGGTGAGGTGCGATCACACAAATAATACATCCATCATGTAGCACGTACTGTGAGCTTTCCAACGCACCAAAGAACACCTTAATCACTGGAGAAACAGCTCAGTTATGGTTGTTCAAGTACTCCACGTGTGACTGCCGCTTGGACCGCCGCCAGCGGGGGTCACTGTCGCACGAAGCACCCTTGCCTGCGGATGCAGCTCCAGCCATCATTCCAAAGCGCCCATGGATCCCAATGAACTTTGCCTCATTGGCTAAGAGTCCATTCGGGAGTTCTTTGGCTGAAGTGGGCGAGAAAGACACTCTGCCGTGCTTAGGGTTGAATCAGTACGTCTCAAGTTTTCCAGAAGTGCGCCTCCGCCCGTTGCACACCCGCATGTTTCTTTTCCCTACACCAAATGACCCGGTTCTTTGATCAATTTTTCATAGTTATTCACATAGAATGCAGTGAGACATCAAAAACATGCATCTGATATCAGCGTGATGATGTAATTACCGCCACGACCGCAGCTCCCATAACATAGATTCTTGATTACTAGTACTCATGCTAGGATGTATGAAGTAATTGACTATTGCCTTCAAAATACTAAAGTATTACGCGGGGCTCCTCATGGACTGGTCGCATTGTAGGTCTTGTCCATCATATACATGATACAATGTGGGCCTCTTCCTTTCCTACAACCTCCTATCTTCCTATCCCCCTTCCCTCCATCCGCAAACTTCCATCCCCATACTGTTGCTCCTATCTTCTTCTGGTCTTCGGTTCTTTTGGGGCTCACCGTGTTCTACCATTGAGCTTGGCGTTGCCAGAATCCCCCTCTCACGTATTGCCTGTTCTGCGCCCATCTGCCATGCCCCTGTGGATCCATGGTTTTGCTATTCTGTTGGCCTGCACCCTGCCCATATGTCCTTCTCTCCTTCTCTTCTCACAGTAGAGCTGATTGCATGTCACAGCTTTTCATACTCTTGTCTTGGTGCTGCCTTCCCTTGTCACTTTCTTCTTCCCTCTCCCGTGGTACGAGCTTGCATTTTCTATGCCTGAAATTGTTCTCCCTTCGCCACTATCTACTCCGCACATCCTCTATTTCTGTTTCCTCTATTCCTTGCTCTACCGCACAGATGCCGGAGCCAGCAATCTCCATGTGTCCCCGTCCCCTTCTGCACCTTGTTGGTAGGAAATCTGTGGATTTCCAAGCAGTTCCCACCCACTCTCATCATGATTCTGTGGATGTGTTCACCTAGACAAGAAGCTGTGGTCCAAACACTGCCTCAAGGACCTCCACCCAAAATAGAAGGTGGAAAGCCGCCGCTTTGGCAGCTGCCGGAACATCACACTCAAGCAACATGGGGAGCACTAATTTGTCAATGTTCCAATGGTCAATCAGTTCATGTATCCTAGCATGAATACTTGAAATCAAGATTTCAGCTCCTGTACTCTAGTTTTTCTACATGTCTTCCCTCTCGCAATCTCTGCTTCACATCCTGCTCAAGTGATGCACGGGACTTCACCTGTGTCTGCGTGCGGACTTGTACTGGGCACGCAGGGACCCGAGGGGTCTTGCGGAGTGGTATAGGAATCAGGGAGGGTTTAGTGGAGCTCCATCCCACGGAAGTCAAGCGGCTGGCAAAATAGCAAGGTCGAAGAGGCAGCCTGGTGTAACTGCGGATCCCTCTTGTGTCCTCTGCTCGTAGTAGTCTTGCATACGTGTCTTCTGTCAAAAACTGCATGTGAAATAAGAGTGTGTATATTAGGATACAGACCAGCTGAGACAGGTCCGTGGAGTGATTTAGCCATAGGTCTCCCTTCATGTGAATGTGTTGAACCGCTAGGAAAAAACAGCTTGTTGGCATTACACGGATAGATAGTGTGGACAGAGGCTGCATACGTTGAATCGCTTGGTGTCAAGAGTCAAGTAGTGGCTAAGGAGGGTGCGGCACTAGGGCAAGAGAGAGTGAACAACCCATTCTGCGGAGCAGCAAAACAGGATAGGTGTGGGTGGACGCATAGCTCCGTGACAGAGTCAGTGATGATAAGCAAAGGAATCCCGCAAAGGGGAGCAAAAGCAAAGAGTTGCGGCAAAAAGTGAGGCGGAAATTTAGGGGTAACACGGGTTTGATTTGCGGCCCCAGAAACCATTGAGATTCCATAGCATACATATTGCGAGTCCCTGCTTGGTAAAGTAAACTCAAAATGCTTCCAGTGTTGAACAAATCTGCACGTAGAAAGAATTTAAAAGAATAAAATATCCAGACCTTGTTATGAGGACCGAATGCTTCCTTGTCTTGGATGCTGGAAATACAGGGCCAGGTTAGGCCTGTGTCTGGACTGCATGCTGAACTGACACCTGCATTAACGTCATAGCCATTGTAGATGTATGTTGTCACATCCATTTAGCACTCTTTGTCAGTGGAATAAAGTCTACCATGTTTAGCATGGATCTTCAAGGATCTTGGAAGAAACAAGAAGGATTGTCATTTGTGTCTTGAAGTGTTTTACAATTCTTTGTCATTCCATAGATATATTCATGGTGCTTTGCGTTCTAAATTTGTGCATTCATAACACAGGTTTTAATACAGGTGATATTTGAATCAGCTGCAAGAAATTGGCTCAATTCATCAGCTAACGGAAGTGATTATTGGAAAAGAATTATGAACTGCTGAGAATGCGTGGACTCTGATTTTATCAACCAAAATGTTGGATGAGGTCAGTTTTGTCTTCTAGGTGGTGGAAACATTTCATGTTGGGGAATTCTTGTATCATGCTTTGAACAAGGACCTCTTGGGGCTCTTGGAGTTTGTGGTAGCAAGTTTGCAGGTGGTAATGTTGATGATGAGACCAGAGAAGGCAGCGATGGTGGAGGCAGTGGAGAATATGGAGATAGAGGTGGCAATACAAAAGGTGGCAATGGCAGAGGTGTCGATGGAGGAGGCTGTGACGGCAGAGGTGTCGATGGAGGAGGTTCTGATGGTAGAGGCGGCAATGGTAGAGGCTGCAATGGCAGAGGTGGCAATGGTAGAGGTGGCGATGGCAGAGGTGGTGATGGAAGATGTTGCGATGGCAGAGGTGGCAATGGATGAGGTGGGAATGCAAGAGAAAGTGATTCATGGGGAGAAGAGGATAGTGGTGCAGGAAGAGAAAATGATGTAGAAGGGAGGGCAGGAGGAGATGGATGGCGTGAAGGAGCAATGACTGGTGGTGGATCCTTTCGGCTTCCCTTGTCTGCAGGTGATCTTGGTGATGTAGGAAGTGGTTTGGGCTTGATAACACAACCTTGAGTGGTGATGTCAACGTTTTCTTGCACAAGCCATCGCATGCCACCTTGGCCCGTCAGTGTGTAGAGGTATGTCCCGTTTCCGCCAGCGGAAGAAGATTTCTGCCAGCTCCTTGCACAAATGTCTGCGTTCTCTCTGTAATCATGCCCAACCCAGCCTGTGCCAACATTTGGGTCCGTCGCCATCTCAGCCATCTCATGTGCGAAGCTGTTGACCATTGCATCAACGCCGGCATTGCCATTGGGCGTGGACCTGAAAGGTTTGGTAAAAGTGGCAGCAATGGTGATGGATGCATCGACATTGGTTGCAGATAAGGCTGACAGCTGTGTACCTATGTATAGCAGAATGGATGGGTGTGTTGGCTTGTTGGTGGTTGGGTGCATGGACAAATGAGTGGTTGGGTGGATGGCTGGGTGGGAGAGTGGGTGGGTGGGTGGGTGGGTGTGTGTAGCTAATCATGTGGGCCAGTAGTGCATGGAAGGGTGGGTGGCTGGCTGGCTGGGTAGGAAGGTGTGTGTGTGTGTGTGTGTGTGTGTGTGTGTGTGT
>SZWC01014633.1:45896-73705 GCA_023375785.1 Penium margaritaceum
CCCCCCCCCCAACAGGGAAAAGTGTATTGGGTTGGTGTATTGGAGAGTGTAGCTGGGGGAGGCTTCTTTTTTCAACTAGTGTATTCGGAGGGAGGTGCGGACCTGCCGTTACACAAGTCCAAAAAAACCTCGTCCCCCCAATACACTCCCCAATACACTTTCCGAATACACTAGGGGGTTTGCAGGGGGGGGTTCCACTTGGGATCCCATTGTGGCGGAGTTGAAGTACACTAAACTGTTTGTGTACAGCCTTATAGCTGGCTACATAGACAAAGAGAGAGACGTCAAATTCTTGTAATCGACAGCTTACGAGTGATTGATATAGATGTACACAAGTCTGTTTTTTTCCTTTCTACCAGATACGCTCCCAGTTACACTCCCACAATACACTCTTCCAATTTTGGAGGGGGGGGGGGTCCTTGTATTCAGACCCCCCCCCCCCAACAGGTAAAAGTGTATTGGGCTGGTGTATTGGAGAGTGTAGCTGGAGGAGCCTTCTTAATAAAACTAGTGTATTTGGAGGGAGGTGCAGACCTGCTGTTACACAAGTCGGAAAAAACCTCGTCCTCCTAATACACTCCCCAATACACTTCCCCAATACACTAGGGGGTTTATGGGGGAGGGGGGTAGGGGGGAGGGTCCAGTTGGGATCCCATTGTGGCAGAGTCAAAGTACACTAAACTGTTTGTGTACAGCCTTATAGCTGGTTACGTAGACAAAGAGAGAGATGTCGGATGCTTGTAATCGACAACTTACGAGTAACTAATGTAGATGTACGCAAGTCTGTTTTTTTTCTTTCTACCAGATACACTCCCAGCTACACTCCCGCAATACACTCTTCCACTTTGGGGAGGGGGTCCTTGTATCCAGATCCCCCCTCCCCACAGGTAAAAGTGTATTGGATTGGTGTATTTGAGAGTGTAGCTGGGGGAGCCTTCTTTTTTTAACTAGTGTATTGGGAGGGAGGTGCGGACCTGCCGTTACACAATTCCCAAAAAAACTTCTTCCCCCAAATACACTCCCCAATACACTTCCCCAATACACTAGGGAGTTTGAGGGGGGGGGGGGTCCAGTTGGGACCCCATTGTGGCGGAGTCAAAGTACACTAAACTGTTTGTGTACAACCTTACAGCTAGTTACGTAGACAAAGAGAGAGACGTCGGATGCTTGTTATTGACGGCTTACGAGTAATCAATGTAGATGTACATAATTCTGTTTTTTTTCGTCTACCGGATACACTCCCAGCTACACTCCCGCAATACACTCTTTCACTTTGGGAGGGGGGTCCTTGTATCCAGATTCCCCCCCCCCCCACACCCACAGGTAAAAGTGTATTGGGTTGGTGTATTGGAGAGGGTAGCTGGAGGAGCCTTCTCTTTTAACAAGTGTATTTGGAGGGAGGTGCGGACCTGCCGTTACACAATTCCAAAAAAACCTCTTCCCCCCAATACATTCCCCAATACACTTGCCCAATACACTAGGGGGTTTGCGGGGGGGAGGGAGGGAGGAGGTCCCGTTGGGATCCCATTGTGGCAAGTACACTAAACTGCTTGTGTACAATCTTTATAGCTGGTTACATAGACAACGAGAGAGACGTCGGATGCTTGAAACCAACGGTTTACGAGTACTTAATGTTGATGTACACTGTCTACCAGATACACTCCCAGTTACAAAGCTGCAAGACTTACGTCCACATCGGGGGGGGGGGGGGGGGGGGGGGAGGGCTTGTATCCAGATCCCCCTCTTCCCCGGCAGTTAAAAGTGCATTGGGGTGGTGTATTGGAGAGTGTAGTTGTGGGAGCCTTCTTATCAAAAACTAGTCTGTTCGGAGGGAGGTATGAACCTGCCGTTACACGAGTCCAAAAAATTCTTGTCCTCCCAATACACGCCCCAATACACTTCCCCCATATACTACGGGGTTTGCAGGGAGAGGGGGGGGGGGGGGGGGGAGGGGGAGGGGGGCATATTCAAGAAAATGGCAACCCTAACCCTATTTGGAATTTACCCCAAGTCGTCATATGGATGTTTATCAAAGGAAACAAGGCGTTTCGGACCACACACTTTATGTACGAGGAATACGACAGGGAAAACAGCCGATGCATAATTCAAGGGCCATATGTAGGCTTCCTACGAAAAATTACAATGCATGAAATTTCCTTTTGGACCACACAAATTCAATTCAGAGATATGGACTGAACATTTTGACTTCCACTTAAGACCTAGTGTTGAAAGAAGTGAACATCTCGATGTAAGCTTCTGGGAACTATATTTAAACAGGTTACACTATACACAGGTATCATAGTGTGTTAAAAGGGGATGATTAACCATAACTCGTGTGTGTGTGTGTGTGTGTGTGTGTGTGTGTATGTGTGTGCGTGCGCGTGGGTGTGTGTGTGTGTGTGTGTGTGTGTGTGTGTATGTGTGTGCGTGCGCGTGGGTGTGTGTGTGTGTAGGTGGGAGGTGGGTGGTTGGGCGAGTGAGTGGGCGGGTGGGTGGGTCTTTGGATGAGTAGATGGGTTTGCATGTGTGTTGGGGGAGGGGGGGGGGGGAGGTCCATGGGAGGTTCAGCAGGTGGGCAGGAGGGCAGGTGGGTGGACGCTTGAATGGGCCAGCCGATGGGAGGCCGGGTGGGCGGAGGGATAGGCGGAAGAGAAGGTAGGAGCCAGGCGGGGAGGCAGGCAGGTCAAAGGGCGGGCAGGGCGCGTAGGTGGACAAGTACATGAGTTAGCGGACGGCCATATTTCTGGGCAGATGGGTGGATGGTGAGGTGGCAGTTGCGTGGAGAATGGGTGGGCAGGAGGGCAGGTGCACGAGTGGGAGGGTGTGCAGGTGGCCATGTGGGAGGGTGTGCAGGTGGCCATGAAGGAGGGTGTGCAGGTGGCCATGTGGGAGGGTGTGCAGCACTTACTTCCTTCCTGAATTGTAGGTACAAAAGCGCAGGGCATCTGCTACCATCGGCGACAAGGGCTAATTTGAGTGGTGTGGCGTGCAGCCAGACCATGGTGTGCCATGCGCAGTAACCACCCCATGCAATGGCGCTGGTGTAGGAATCCAGGTGCATGTGCACCTGCAACAGTGCGTGTGTTTACATGTCAAGCAGCCCATTTGTCAGAATCCAATTGCTAGGAGTTCTTTGGGAACAGAGCTGGTGACGATCAGACACTTCTTGCAAGATAAAGAAGGTGAAAGAACGATGGAGGGGAATGCAGACAGGGAAATTCAGTGTTCAGGTCAGGAAAACATTGACATTCCCACCTCTGCACCCTCCCATGGACCCCCCCCCCGCCCACAAAAAAACAAAACTCATACACCCACCAACCCACCCACCCACCCATCCGCCCATGCTCACCAACCCACCCTTTTGCCCACCCACCCACTTCCCCACCTGGCAGGTTGCTTTAAAGCTGGTCATCTGCAACTAAGCTTTTCTTTTCGTCCACATGTTTCCAAGATCGGGCCAATTGTGCAAAGGATTTCAAGATGCCACGACTTACAGTTTTCTGCAGTTGCGTCACGTTCAAAACCGTCGCCTCTGCGGCTGAAGGGGATGACTTAGAATGAGCTGTGTCTGTACTTGAGCGGGCATCTTGTGGGTATCTTTCTGATGCTGCCCCGGACGGAGGCATGGGAGTCACTGTGGGAGAAAGGTGAATTGATGGGGAAGGAAACATGGGGGAGAGGGGTGGTCTGAGCTTGACAGGCTGGCGTCGTGAGGGAGGTATGTAGCCCTCTCCACACAGTCCTCCATCAGGGTTGTGGGGATTTTCTGCGATGTCAGCACGTGTGAGGATGATGTACATTGCATTGCGGTCTACGGAGAGGGCCTTCTTCTTCACCTGCTGCCCTTGAGACAGGTGGCATCTCGTGGCAGCAGGGATCTTGAAGAGAGAAGTGAAAGATCGCAGTCACTTGGTCGTAAAGACAAAAACTGATATTGCTTAGTGGCAAACTAGTTTCGGCTCAAGGAGAGCCTTCATCAGTGCCGGTGCAACATACTACATGACTCATGACATTTGTAGTGACAGTGCGACTCGCTAGAGCATGGGGGCTAGCGCGCGGCATCGGTGCTGGTGCTTCCGATGGAACTCTTGGGAGTGGATCCGCAGCGAGCTGTGCTCGAGCTGGGTCCTGAACCCTGTCGGGTGGCATTTTTGCACGCACCAGAAAATTTCTCAACTTCTTGGGAAGTTGCCAAGCCAGAATTGTACGAGAACTGAACACGGTAGGATATATTTTTCTTAGACATTTTGAGAAACGTCTAAGAAGGTCCCCCAGGTGCAGAGACTCTGTTCTTGGTGTTAGAACAGTCTTCAACACGAGGGGTCTACCTTTGTTCTCACTCTGTGCCTTGGGTTTCTTGACTGAACAGAGGAGTTCTTTGTGTGCTTCGTATGTCCATCTCAGGAAGATTTTGGATAGAAAATGAGGTGGGTAGCCTCGTGCGCGGAGCCGTTGGTAGAAGGACACCTTGAGCTTGGAGAAGTCCTTGTAGGAGGAGCATTGAAGAAGATATCTTCGGAGCTCTGATGAGATGAAGGAGCGCTTGCAGTTTGAGGGGTGGTAGCTGTTGTAAGGGAGGTAGAGGTACAAGTTCATGGGCTTTTGGTACGTGGCTGTGTCCAGCAGCCCAGACTTGTGGAATTTCTCTCCTTTGAAGATTCGGAGGTCGAGAAAGACCACCACCTTTTCTGAAACAGCAGCTTTGATGCGGATGTTGTCATCAAGGGAGTTGAGAATCTGAAGAAACTCGTCCAGCTTGTTGCGTGGGCTGTCCCATATGATGAAGCCGTCATCAATGAACCTTTTGTGTAGGACCGGGGAGATGGTTGTTTTTTGCATTAGCAACCAGTCCAAGAAGCTCAAACACAGAACTACAAAGCAAACTGCAGAGGGGGTTCCCATTGCGGTCTGCTTAATCTGATGCCAAGTGCGTCCTTGGAATTCAACAAAACCGTTGTACATAACCCGATTGAGTAGATGAGACACTAGTGGTCCTAGTGGGTGTCCCACTCGTCTGAGCATGATCTCAATGAAGTACAATGCTCGGTCTAAGGGGATGCTAGGATAGAGTGCCTCTACATCATATGTGGCCAAGATACAGTCTTTGTCAAGTGGGAGACAGTCAAGTTCAAGGAGTAGAGGCGTGCTATCTCTGAGGTACGTTGGTTTTGAGGTGGCCTGTTGGCGTAGTTGCCAGTCAAGCCACTTAGACACGTTGTTTGTTACCCATGAATGGTTAGCGGCGAGTGGTCTTCCCACAGCCGGGGACTTGTGCACCTTAAGAATCACATAGAAAGGGCATGGTTTGAAGCCATGCTTTGGCTCCTTGAAAAAGAAGCTCCAGATTTGAGGGGAGATCAGATTTCCATCAGCAAAGTCTTCACGGATTCGAACAAGTGCAGCCAAAATCCTTTTGGGATCCGCCTGCTCTTGGACGTATGTAGTTGCATCATTGAGATTTCGTAGACACTCAGAGATGTAATCTGCACGGTCCAGGATGGTGATTCCCAGATTTTTGTCTACGGCTTTAATCACAACAGAGTGATCTGCTTGTAGTTGCTTGACCGTTGATAAGAGATGTCGTTGCTTTTGCCTAGAATTGACAAGGGAGGTTGAAGAGAGAGTATTCTTCAAATCTGCTTCAAGACAAGAGATGGCAATTTCCACATCTGAACATGCAGTAGGGGGTTGCCAAGAGGGATTCGGAATCCAAAAGGTATCTATACTCATAGGTGGTGCATCTTTGAAGTGAACAGAGAGGCGGACCTGCCTGATCAAGTTGTCAAAGTTGCTTTTCACCATGTCATCAGGAAACACGTTGGGTTTGAACACAAAATTCAGTCCAAGGCCGAGGGCTTGAAGCTCCTTGGCTGAAAGAGACTTAGAACTGAGGTTGTGGATCCCCAAGTTCGTGATCCGTGACAAGAGTTGAGAAGGAGTCCGGGAGCAGAAGATCCTCAAGGCGAGAGAGAAGGCTGGATCCACACTCAGGCCTTCTTCTTTCCCTTGTCTTTTGCGTGGCCTGATCTGCCGTCCTTTTTTGCGGCCTGCTTGCCCTTGTTCTTACCCTTGTTCTGGTTGTCCTTGGGATTCTTTGGCTTGTTAGATCCATTGCGTGGAGGGTTCTGCTGAGTCTTGGACTGATGCGTCTTCTTCTCTTGCTTAGGTCCTTTGCCAAGGAGACCCTTGGTATTGCCAGTGGGGATTGACTTGGGCTTGGAGATTTCCCGTTTGATTTCAGTCTTGAGTTCTGCCTTGATGGAAGCCTTGGCTGAGTTGAAGAGGTAACCAATGGTTGGTTCCGGCTTCATCTCGGCTTCCTTCAGTTCAGCGGCTTCACGGGTCTTCTTGCGAGCAGCGGCTTTGGTGTTGCGGATGGCGAGCTTTTCAGCTGCTGAGCGGAAGATGAGTTTGACCCTGCGGTCATACTCATCCAGGGTCTTCATGGTCCAGGCGGAGAACTCTTCGGTGACGAAATCTTCAAAGAAGCCCGCCAGCGAAGAGGATTTGAGCTCGGCGGTGAGACTCTGAAGTTCAATCTGAAGCTCAGCACGGCGGCAGGCGATGTCCGCCTTGATGTCAGAACGCAGGTCTTCTTTGAAAGATAGCATGTTGTCGCGTTGAGTGTCAAGGTACTTGCGGTGAAACTCAGCCATGATAGCGTTGGCTTCAGCTTGACAACCGGGACGCTTGGGGCACTTGAACTGTGGGGTCTTGGTCATCTGCAACTAAGCTTTTCTTTTCGTCCACATGTTTCCGAGATCGGGCCAATTGTGCAAAGGATTTCAAGATGCCACGACTTTCAGTTTTCTGCAGTTGCGTCACGTTCAAAACCGTCGCCTCTGCGGCTGAAGGGGATGACTTAGAATGAGCTGTGTCTGTACTTGAGCGGGCATCTTGTGGGTATCTTTCTGATGCTGCCCCGAACGGAGGCATGGGAGTCACTGTGGGAGAAAGGTGAATTGATGGGGAAGGAAACATGGGGGAGAGGGGTGGTCTGAGCTTGACAGGCTGGCGTCGTGAGGGAGGTATGTTACCCTCTCCACACAGTCCTCCGTCAGGGTTGTGGGGATTTTCTGCAACGTCAGCACTTGTGAGGATGACGTACATTGCATTGCGGTCTACAGGGAGGGCCTTCCTCTTCACCTGCTGCCCCAAATCTGCAAAAAGAAAAAGAAATAAAAAAAGCAGGGGCATTGGGGCCATGGAGTGGGGAGAAAGGGGGAAGGGGGGAGAGGGGGGGTTTGGGGAAGGGGAGGGGAGCAGGGAAGGTGGACGGCTGAGCTAAAAAGCTCTGAGGATTGGAAATAGCACTGTGTGAAGAAAAAATGTTTTCTGTTCATTCAGCTCTTCATTATGTTCATGTAACGAAAAGCACCCTTTCTGCCCACACGACCATTGTCAGTATGACTCTGCCTGCATCCTGAATACCTCCTTCTTCATGTCCATCCTACCTTCCTGCTCCCGACTGATCTCTACTTTCACAACATCCCTGTGTNNNCTCCCTCCCTCCTTCCCTCCCTACCTCCCTCCCTACCTCCCTCCCTGTCTCCCTATATCCTTCTTTCCCTCTCTCCCTCCCTCCATCCCTCACTCCCTCTCTCCCTCTCTCCCTCGCTCCCTCCCTCCCTCCCACCTTCCCCACCCTCCTTCCTGCCTGTTTCTCTCCCTTCACCCCAACCTCCTTCCTCATCACTCACTCGATGCTGCTTTTCCGGTGATGTCCAGTCGTCTTGAGTAGTTTTCAAGCACCTCCACACCCATCCACACCTACGATGACACGTGCTTGCCCTTGGCGTCGCTGTACAGGGTGTTGATGCGCCACCACTATGCCGCCGTGTTCACGTTGCCATACTGATGGTGCACATGGGATGAGCACATACCCACGCACCACTGGAGACATTACTGTGAGCAGTTTGGGAGAGAGGGGGCGGATGGGGGGTACGGGGGGGGGAGGAAGGCTTCAAGATGAATCAAAAGGCAGCAACAAGATGCACGCAACTTAATAGCATGACAGTGATTGCATCGTCTGGCATGGAATCCCACGACTCGTGCCTTTTTGTCATGGCCACGACAAATGGAAACAGTGTGTGGATGCAGCCTGCATGCTCATACAGTGTCTGTTCATCGGATCTGCATCGCGCAGGTCCGGTCACTGACCGGCGGTCAGTGTTGCCATCAGGCGAGGTGAATGCCCTACTCCCATTCTAGAAGTACCCTACCTGTAAAGCAGCTCACCGGTTGGCCTTCTCACAGACCCCTCCGCTCATCACTGGTCTGCCTAGTCAGTGGCTATCTGTCTGAGACAGTCTCTCTCGAACCTGGGGCGTGGTGGATGTGTTGGACAGAGATTTCACAAAGTTTGTCAGAACTGGCACAGTGCGCTTCCAGCTTCCGTAGTAGATGAAGTGAACTGTGATTGGTTCCGTCATCACTGCGCCGCCCCTGTACGGAAGCTGTGGCACGGCCTGCTGTTGCTGCAGCAGCAGTCGACGCAGCTGTTTTTATGAAACCTGGGGCTGTCGCTCTGGCTTGTGCTGCTCCGGACACCGCTGCCGCCACTGCTGCTTCTTGATCCCTGTGTGCTTCTGCTGCGTTTTCTTTTGTTGCTGCTGCTGCTGTTGCTGGTGCTGCTGCAGCGGCTGCTGCTGCTGCTGCTACGTGGCTTCCCTCACTGGCTGCAGCTGCAACCCCACCGCATCCCTCCAGCACGCACAGAGCACCAGAGTGAAAGGTAGCAGCAGCAGCAAGCGACAGGCGAGCGAGAAGCGCGTGCTAGTGGCTCTGCTGGACCCACTGATGCTCAGCAGTAGCGGCAGTTGTAGCGACCAGCTTACCGGCTGCTTGCAACAACGTGATGCGTGGAAGCGATCGTGTGATGTCATTGGACTTTATCTCCCGATGGCGTTCACGAGTTCTCGAGTGCAACGGGCAGACGGCACTGTGAGGCGGCTCAAGGACCCCAAAGAAATGCGTCGCGTGTGTCTCGATCTTAAGCGCCCCAAGGCACACATATGCGTCGGCAACGCATATGTGTCCCTGTAAGCGACGGAGCGTCGCTTACAATTAAGGAGTGGCAAACGGGATCCTGGAGTCGCCCATCTGTTGTTTGAAATCCCGAACTCTGCGGCACGAGAACTCGCTGCGCCCTGGGAATCGAGAGTACGGAATCCCGATTGAACAGTGCTCCTTTTGTTGAGAATAATCCCAAAATAGATATTTGCGTCACCTGTCTGTGAATCTTCGGTTTACATTTCCTGAAGCTCCTCAAACATATTACCGTTCCATGATTCTTTGGACGGCACGATGGAGTTTTGGACTGACCGGGAAAAGACGTCTGGGAATTTCACGCCAAAACTCTGTAACAATTGAAGAAACCATAGTTCTTTTGTGGGTTTGCCTTTCAGACTCAGCTTCCTAATTGCAATTTCTCACGCTGGCGTGACGACGCCGTTGCCAACGAGATAAATGCAATGCCTCGCTGGCAGATAAGTCATGATGTCAGTGCGCCAAACCCTCGCGCACAAGCCATCCGTGGTCCACAGTTCGATGCCTGTAAAACAATACTTCTCTCTCGAACCACAAGTTTGTCCATAAACAGGAGCAGTAGTTTCCATCAAACGCCACATTGTTCAGTGTTAACAGAATCTTGCCATATCGCCCAGTTTGTGACTGAAAACGTTTTCCTTTTTCGACTTGAGTCGTTCCTTAGGTTTCAGGAATTTTTTATTCTTGAGAGTAATTTTGGTGTTAGAACGGTTTGTAAGTCGTCCACGACGAGGATTGGCTCTATCGATAAGAACATTGTTTTCCATTGGGTTTGAACACAAGACCTTCCCTTTTGGACACTTACAAGAAGTTCTTGTCAAAAGTTAACCGTACCCCACTGTTCATTCGGGACTGGACAATCCTGGCAGTTTACCGTACTCGACGTCCGTAGTCCTGATCAGGTCTCGACGCGCCTTCCGACCTCCAATTAGTCTCGTACCGCAAATTCCGTTTGCCGCTCCTTACTTACAATGATTGGTCGCGCCTTAGCCCTGCCGAGGTGAGTGCTGTCTGGAAAGGTGTGATGCCGACAATTCTCGGTGCCTGCTACGTACCGTAGCATGCACCGGGGACGAGTGGCTGGTTTTTTGCTCGAGACGCTAACCACAATGTGGACATTCCAAATGAGAGGTGACTGACTAAATCGTGCAGCGTCGCGTCGCGTCGTGGCGACGCCAACTCCGCCTCTCGCGTGCAGGTGCGGTGCGGTTGAAATCATTGCAGAAAGGGTAAGACGACGCCACCAGGCGGTCGCGCTGCGCACCTGCGACCGACAGCCCATGCCGTGAGGCATGGGTTGTCGGGGGGCATCCGATTGGGTGCACGTGGGCCATGTGTCATGTTGCCAATGCAAAAGGACAACAACAACGGATGTTGTCCGTGGGGGTGCGTTGGGGATGCAGACGGCTTGGGCCGCAGGCTCCCTGGCGCCTAGTTGCTTTGTCGTCTCTTTGCATGTGCGCACTACATGACCGCAACGCATGACTCCAATGAACAATGCAGCGCCACGGGTCCATATCTGGGTGATGTTGTCATGCCATGTTGGGAACCGTGATAATGGGTGCATGCGTCCGCATGGCAAAACGAGTTGATCATCACCACCATCGCCGATGCCAATACATCTGCATTCATGTTTCCGTCGTTCTTCTCTCCATGGGTAAGGGGAGCAAGGAGAACAGCAGCAGCAAGCATGTTGGTGTGTCACCAACTTGGTGGCATGGCATCACACCTGCGTTGGTGTGTGTTTTGGTGGCTCCCTCCGCACGTCCTCTTGGGGCGTCCCAGATATCGTCGAGCAAGAATGGGAACGACTTAGAAGTCCGCCCATACGACTTAGAAGTCCACCAGCCTGAACGACATTTGGCGACGTCGAGGACGGGTATACTTCAGAAACTCCTGTTCAAGAAAAGACTTCCAGCAATGTGACGGCCAGCGATGACCGCCCGTTTCATCTGCCAGTCCGTCTGGTGACTAGATTAATCCAACCTCATGTAAAAGCCTCACGATGTAGGCCGCCCTAACCGCGACCTTGCCTGCAGCCAAGAAATTCCAAAAAAATGTTATCTCACATTTCTTGACGTGAAGTCCATGTAGAATTAGCACCATCGATTGCGCAAGACAAGACAAAACTTAAGTTCAAACCCTCGTCAATATGGCAAGCTAGCGAGGCCAGTCATGCCAAAATTAAGATTTTGATGTTTTCTCAAGAACTTGCGGCCTGGATCATCCGGCCGCAAAAGCAACCTGTCCAACTTTTCAAGTCGGCAGAAAAACTTTGACCACTGCATCCAGGTTTGCATCTCCTATAGGCCGAGAACCAGGTAAGTTCGGATTTCCGAAGTGAAAAGGAGCACGACACCTCACATGAGGACAGAGCAGCAACCATGATTATTTTATCAATTTATCCATTATTGTGGGATGAACTTATACCATGTGCCTGTGTCGACCCCACTTTTGGTGCAGGGTCACATCCGCCCTTTCTGTTTCCTCTCCGATGCTATAGCTGTTCAGTCCAACGGAATGTAGATGGTTCTTAGGGATGAAGTGCATGGTGTTACATCAAGCAGAATGTAGGTTGTTCATAAGGATGAGGTGCTGGACAAAAGATGATTCGAGGGATTGGGTGGAATGGAAAATTAGTGTTAAGCAGTACTTGTAGTTCGACGACAAGATTCGAGTGAGTCCAGCACATAAGTAAAATGCCAAGAATAAGAATGAGGCATGTGTTGGGTCCTCAACTCTCGATGCGTGCGAGGAGGCGCCGTGAGTGGCTGCTTCGAGAAGCGTCCCTGGGAAGTTGGGGGGCTTCAAGCACATTGACGCGCGGTCTTATGAAATTCCACCACCTTGAAAACTCAACTGAACAATATCAAAACATCAATATGATTCGCGACACTTATGCTGACCATTCTCGAATGTGGTTGAACTTGCTTAACTTCTGTCATGAAACACCAAAGGTGATGGTAGGTGGCCAAAATGCCCTCGGCCGATGAGTGTAAACATCCTAAGCTCGTCGCGTGATGGGCCATGAATGTATGAATACAAATGCCCACTCGCTAAGTCGAAGGTCTTGTGTACGTCACGGACGTAACACTCCCACCCTCCCCTTAGAAGCAACGTCCCTGCGCGTTAGCAGATGTAGGCCGATAATGACAGTAATACCTGTCAATCAGGTGATCGATGTCCCGGAGGTTATCCTAGGGCTCCCAACTCTTGTTCTCGGCGTTGTAGCCTTGGCACTTGACTGGATACTCGATCATTTATTCCAGGGTGTTGATATCACAGGATGTCTTTAATCACGTACTCCGTATTAGCATCCACTTGCATGCAAAGTGGAGGTGCGACGTCTCTGCCGGAAATGTTTGTGTAGGGGTCCCGGTGGTGCTAGAGCTTGCTGATGTGGAAGACAAGATAAGTCGCCATGATGTCAAGCAGGCAAAGTTGAGCGATGAAACTTATTTGCATTTGTTTGATCTTAAACGGTCCCAACCACTGGGGTTTAAGCTTTGTGAAGTCTTGTCCTTGGAGTCTGATGTTCGCTGAGTTGAGGAGGACGCAATCACTAGCGCTGAACACGTCATCGCTGCGATGTCGGTTGGTCAGTTGTTACATAGCTGCTTGAGTCTTTGCGAGGGTCTGCTGTGTTTCCTCCCAAATGTTGGAGAAGTCCCTATAGTGGATTTCAACCGCATTGGTGTTGCTCCAACTCTGTAATACAGTTGGTGTGGCGGGAAGTTTTCCGCAGACCGCTTCGAAAGGGATGCTATCATTTGCGGTGGACATGGCGGAGTTGTATACGAGTTTGGCGGTTGGCAACTTAGCAGTCCAATCGGTGCTGTGTAGCTCACATTATGCGCGGAAAAACTGTTCAAGCAATGGTCCACTTTGTTTTCCAACCGGTTTGTGAATGGAATGCCGCTGGTAGCTAAATCTGAATTCCATAACGGGTCGTCAATTTGTGCCAAGAATGGCTAGTGAAGCGGCCGCCTCTGTCACAAATGGTGGTACATGGAACACCATGCAACTGTGTGATCTCATTTAAAATCATCCTTATTGTTCCCTCTGCTGTGACGGTTGTCGTCATCGGGATAAAATTTCACATTTTAGATAATCTTTTCACCATGATGAGGATGGCTTTGTAAAACTTAGGATCGGCGGGCAACCCCATCACAAGGTCCATGTTGATGTTGTCCATCGGTTCCCTTGGAACACATAGGGGTTGGAGTAGACAGAGTGGCCTCATGGAACAAGATTTTTGTCTCAGACAGGTGTTACATCATTTGCAGAAGGCTGGCACATCGGTCTACATGTTGCCCCACCAATGGCTTTTGCCAACGTTTTGAGCCTCTTATGCTCGCCAAAATGTCCACCTCAGCCGGTGTTGTGGCATTCCTCCAATATCATCCACCGTAGCTCCTTTCTTGGTGGAACAACGACTTGACGGCTGAATCGTCATCGTTAATAGGGGTTGTTGATCCAAAACTTGGCCTTGTCGTACCCAGCAAAACTCCTCGTAATCCTTCGCCAATAGCCTTGTAAGGTACGGCTCTTGTTTGAAAAGCAACGTACAGATCTCAGCCATCAAATCTTGTCGTCAGCTCCGAGAATCCGGAGGATCAGTTTTTCCATTTGAGTACTCAATATCATAGTCAAAACTAGACTCGAGGAACCCAATCCAGCAAGTTTGTTGACAGCTCAGATCTGGTTGAGTCGTGTGGTGTTTCGGGGCGTGATGGTTGGTGCAGAGGATGCATTGTCAGCATTCCACATAGCATCACCATGTCTTTGACGCTTGCGTAATGGCAAGCATTTCTTTCTCTTGCACCTCGTAGTTCAGTACCAGTCCGCACAATTTTCTTGACATATACACGACCGGTTTTTCTCCACCGCCGTTCTCTTCAAGGACAATGGCTCCGATGGCTCAATCGGATGTATCAGTGGCCATGATGTATTCCACCAGTCGATCAGCCACTCGTAAAGCTGGCGCTGAGGTTACATTGATTCTCAAACAGATGAATGCTTCTTGTTTGCTGTTCTCCTAGCTCCTCATGGTTGCATTTATAGTGAGATTGGAGAGAGGAGCTTACACTCGCGCATAGTCTTTTAAAAATCAATGGTAGTAGTTGCACAAGCCCTAAAATGCTTCCACGTCCCAACCATTTGTGAGCTTCGGCCAATAAGGGACCATTTCCACCTTTTTTGGCCCCATGGTGATCCGTCCACAGCCAATGATGTAGCCACAAAAACTCCAATGAAGGTCGACCGAAGTAACACTTAGAGGGTTTTCTAAAAGAAATCTTTGTAAAACTTTCACAATATTTTAAACATGATCATTGTACTCCTCTGGGATGTGATTGTAAGCCATGATGTTGTTGAGGTACACGACAATACATTCAACAAGATATGGGCAAAATGTATTTTTCATCGCGGTCATAAATGTTCCGAGGACATTTGTGAGTCCCAAAGGCATACTCGTGAACTCAACGTTCATGTATCTAGTGTGAAATGCTCTCTTCTTGATGTCCCTATAAGCTACACCGATCTGATGATAGACACTGCGTAAGTTAATTTTATTTGGAAATCCAGGCCCAACAGGGTTGGTCAAGAAGTTCATCTCCTTCCACAAGATGTTGGCGGTTCTTAATGGTGATGTTGTTTAACGCTTGGTTATCCACGCACATCCGCATCTCTCTAGTTTTTCTTTTCACAATCGGTAAGCAGCCACATACAATGACGTGGAGGGTCTAATGAACCCCTTGCTGAGCATCTTGTCCAACTGCTTCTTGGGTTCGTTCAGCTGATGATTGCTCATCCGATACATCGCTTTCACATTCAGTCTACTGCCCGACTTTAGATCTATATGATGGCCGATGTTTCATTGTGGAGGTAGCTCTCAGGGAAGTTCGTTGGGAAAAATCCCTTCAAACTCCTCGATGAGTGTTACAAACTCCTCCACTACTATTGCAAATTCCTCAGGTATCCAGGCCGATGTTGTCATCTTGCTAGTTGTGATTTCTTCCGCATCTCCTTCCTCCACGTGGGCTAGCCACACTTGAGCTCCGTGCTTCAAGGACCTCTTGGCCACGTCCAAAGACATTAGCTAGCATTTTGTGGCTACGGCAACTTCCTCTGCTGCTTCCACCTCTGTTTCTTCCCGTAACTGCTATTGCATCATGGGCCGCTGGACTAGAGGTAAACTCTGTTTTTTACCATTGATGCTGACGTTGACTGATTTTCTACTCCAGCTCAAGTGCGGATTGTCCTTGTGTATAAAATGTCGCCCGCGAATGATGTTTTGGTCACTCATTGGGCAAGGTCTGCAAACTGTTATGCTCTGCATATCTCTAACTTGTAGTCGGAGTCGTTCACAAAATTGGTGGATCTATAGTTATTCCTTGGCAGTTTTCCTCTTCAAATAGTCCTGTTTCTGCATGGAAATCCAACTTTCAACCCATGTTAATACTCATAAAGTTGTGAGAAGCTCTTCCATGCCATAGTGCTGGTACTATTCTGCTACTGTGAAAATCCCTCAATTTTCCTCAGGGCAATATCGCCAGCTGTCCGTCTTCGTACCCCTCGTAAAATGTTGCGGTCCCAAAAAATCTCATTTAAGGCAGTGTACGCCACTCAGATGGATGACCAGTTCGTGCAGAGTTTGCACACCGGAAAGGAGCCTGACTGTCTACTCTTGTCCTTTGCCATTTGCTGACTCATTTTTTTTCCTTTGTTATTTTCTCCTATTTTGGTTTCCTAATGTCATTTCCATCAATTGCCGGGATATGACCTAGCTTCACGCATTTACAACAAAGCCATTGATTGCATTGATCAACGGTGTCAATCCCATCAAAGACAAGGTTTCCATCTACACAACTTTCCTCAGCCACAATAACAATTGTGGCATCGGGGTTGCCAGATGTTGGATTCCTTTATCCAAGCATTGTTGTCAGCGCTGTTGATGTGATTGGCTGCTGCGATCATGTGTGAAAGGCCGTCCTGGTTGCCAAAAATGGTGATTCTCTGCTAAATATCTCACTTGATGTCATTTTTTGTTTCAGAAACAGAGTTCATCGTGGATGAGGTAACTGCCAGTGATGATATTGTGAAACATGAAGTATACTCCACCATGCTAGACTACTGATGAAAATGTTGCTTTCTCTACTATGCATCAAACTTCTTGTTCAGTTTCCCAAAAATAGTGATGGTAGCACACAAGAAGTCGCTCCAAGTTTCCGGTGGCGTGAGAGAGTCCTGCCGTATCGGAACAATCTACTCGAGAGGTATTATGCCTGTGGTCGACGATGTCACAATAGTCATGTGATCTACCTCCACCGGTCTCCTACTCCAGTTGGACGGATTTTAGATCGGACCATCAACTCAAATTTCTGCCATGAAAAAGCAAGGCAGCGAGGTCAATTTTCTTCTTTCCATTATTGACACTAGCAGCGGTGACGTAAACCTCGAAACTTGTCAGCCAAATCCTCACGGTCAGGATGTGGCTGACGGGTTTAGATGTGTACTTCATTGCTGTGGGGATCAAAAATAATTTGAGGATAACTGACCTCGCAACCTCACTTCTGCCTGGCACAGATTTGAGTTGGTAGTCCAATCCTAACACCATCCGATGGCAACAAGAAACGAGCGCAGCTAGATCAACGGCTCATGCAGTCCCTCTCACATCATCGAGCTCAAGCATTCAATCTCTTGAGTAGATCAATTCGACGTAGTACGCCTCTCTGACTCCACCGGAAATCTAGATGGACTTCATGCCATACTTGCATGCTTTAGAAAAACAAAGGAGAAGTCTGACGTATGGTACAGGATCCAGTGCCTACATCAACAATTCAATGTGGAGGAGTACACTCTATGTCTCCTCTAAATCATGATTAGCAGTGACCTCGCCCCCGACGAAATCTGTTTCTACTATGACAACAGATGTGGAATCCTATAAGAAATCATCATATATGACCTTTTGTGAATGATACCAGCAGCCAATCTCATCGACAACTCTGACTCTAATGCTTAGATGCAAGAATCCGATGGCTAGCAAATCCAAAGCCACAATTCTTATTGTCCTGGTGAGAAGTTATCATCGGAAGAAACCTTGTCTTTAGTGGAGGTTGACTTCGTCGATCAACGCGGTGACTGTGCTCGACTTGAGGGAAGCCGAGGCTGTGGCTGAGACAAATTTCGAAAATGAAAGCAATGGGTCAAGAACTCGAGCAAATCGTAGAGAAAAAATGAGGAGTCAAGAAATGGCAAGGGACAGGAGTAGACAGTGGAACTCTTTTCTGATTAGAAAAATATGCACTGACTAATCGCCAAACTGAGCGGCTCACATTGCCGCACATGAGAATTGTGAGATGATAAAGGTCAACAACCTATTATGGTCAATCTGGTGTGATGAATACAACCAACAAAGAGAATACAGGGCAAGAACTCCCCATCAGAAATGACAAGGCGACTTTGCCCTCAAATTTGGACGATGCTGACTTGGAGGGCAACATCGCCAACTTGTGACAGTGGCGTAACCAATGTTAAAAGTGACACTAGCAGCATCGCCCGCTTTGAAAATGGTGTCGCTGATGTCAGAAGCAAAATTGGGGAGAGCGCTCAACTTTTCCCTCGAGTGCTCTCGCTGACAAACCGAATGCAAACCCCCTAGTTGCACTAGGGGTTTGGGTTACACTTTTTTGCTTGCCCGGACACCTGCCGGGCCCCGCGATAGCGAGGCCCAGCAGATCCCTTTATTTCATCACAACAGCCGCCCGAAGTCGATGGTTCAGCCATTCAAAATGCAACGTTTTAGAGGTTGCAAGCAAAAACTTCAATCGGGCGCCGCTTCCTTGGGGTCCGATCAATGTTTCTGATCAATCACAAGTTACTTTTTCTTTTTTCCACAGCTGAGTCTCGCCATATCTGTGGGCGGAATGCAGCTGCGTCGTCGTAATCATGGACGAAGTCAAATTTTTTCCGCGAAGTCGCACTGTCGGCTCAGATGTTGTACACTGATGTATCCGTGTGTTTTTCTAGGGTTATTATGTTGATAGTTTTTTCCCCTTGTCCAGTGTTTTAGGACGGATCAGGAATGCTCTGCCCCTTCTGGAGGTGTGACCCCTGGATCTGTAGTAGTGTGAATCAACTATGCTCTGTCTCTTGTGACATATGACCTGTGATTACACAATGTGGGTGAGTGGTTACCTTGGCCATTTTGTTGATTTGGCCAAGTTAGAGGTCATGATTTCAATCTTGGCCCCATGCACATCTTGTTTTGTATAGAAGCCTCCAAGAAAGAAATTCCATAGCTTCTTGGATGCCACATACCTGGTCTGTCACCTTGAAACAAGGATGCTTATGTCTCAAGCCCACAGTGCGAGTGTCTTGGTGATGTGGCTGGTTCAGGCCACTTCCCAGAAATGTGCTTTGGAGTTCTAGGATTGGCCAGACAACTATGAAAGGACTTGTCTTGCATGCTGATCAATCAACTCTTGCTTGATGCTCTCTTGCGTATTGACGACTTGAGCTCTTCTTGCGATGTAATATTAAGGCGTTAGCACTCTTGAAGGTGAATTGCATGCCTGATTAAGTTTGCGGTGCATGACACATGTCAACAGAGGAAGAAGGCCTAAAAACCTTTGTGAGCTTTTTTGTTTCGTGGCTTCTCTGCAAGAGGTGTTAGCTCAGTAGCGAACAAAGGGTTATGGGCCCACTCCTCTGGTTAGGGAAGTTTCATGCACACAACTGCTAAGGTCACAAGCAGTGAGAGCGCCTTCGCTCTCACCCAACTTCTCTGTTTGCAGGGCAACATCAGCAGGAGGCAAATGCAACACATCTGCACCTTTCTACCTTTGGAGCTGACATCAGCCCGCATCAGCCTACATCAGCCTACATCTGCTTGCAACCGCCAAGGTGAACAGGGGAAGCAGTTGCCTCTTCTCACCAACAGCCTACTATGGTCTCAAAGAGAATTTCATCGACATCAACAAGATGTGCAGCAATTGTAGCAGTTGTAGTTGTAGGGATGGCAGGGACAGGGGAACCAGGGAATCATTCGCCCATCCTCAAGTTTAATGGAGAGGGGTTTGCACTAAGGACATGACAGTTTGAGATCATCATGGACAACAGAGATCTGCAAGGATGTTTTGACGGAACTATCTCAGTACCAAAGGAGGAGAGTGCTGACCTTGTGGCATGGGTTAAGCTCAACAAGAAGGCTCTCGCCATTCTTGTGTCCTCCATACAACCCTCAGTCCTTTCACACATCAGCGGTTGTACAGTGGCAGCTGTGGCGCACGCCAAACTTTGCAAGGTATTTCAATCCTCCTCACTTTCCAACAATCTCTTCATTCTACAAAACCTTATTAGCTTGAGGCTTGGTGAAGGGGAGGATGTCTCCGCCTTCATTCAGAAGTTTGAGACACTCTTGCAACAAGCTACCGGTATGGGCTGGGACCTGAAATTGGATAACGACTAGGGCCCCATGATAACGGTAATTGGAGGGTGGTCTGAACATCTAGTTTCCTACACCACCGTCTCCGTGTATGTGTGGAATGAAGCCATGCGTTGTAGCAGTAGTGAAGCAAACATGGCTGCCTTTACCTCTCAGAGTAGCGGTATCTCCTAAAACACCTCCTCCTCTGGGTACAAGGGAAACAACAGTACTAACAACAATGGAAGGGGTGCAAAGCACCTAGGAAACTGCCATATACTTGGTACGGCTGGACACTGGGCTCAAGAGTGCTGTGCACCCAAGAGAGAGGGAAGAGACAAGGATGAATGGCGAGGCGGAAATGGTGGGAAGGATCCCACAAGCTTGATGGCTCAGTGTGCCTCCAACAAAGGGAGGGCGATACTTAGGCGAGGAGCCTACGGCCTTGACTCGGGCACAATTGAGCACACCACTTACAAGAAAAGTGACTTTATCTCTCTTGCTCCATGCAACAAGAACTTTAGAGTTGCCAACGGCAAGGTTGAGGCAGTTGAGGGGATTGGTGTCCAGCTGGTCACACTGGATGTCAATGGTGGAGATTCTGACCTCAAGCTAGATGGGGTAGTCTACTTGCCCTCCTTCACAGCTAACCTGCTTTCTGTCTCTAAGATAACTGAGCATGGTATGACAATGGTCTTCACTGAGAAGGAAGCGCTGATAGTCCCTACCAGGGACATCAACATCTCCTACTCTGCCAAGAAGGTTGCCGCACAGGTTCCTAGTGTTCATGGACTCTACGTCTTACAAACAAAAACGACTTCAACGGCTGATCTTTGGTTGGGAGTGATGATGAGGAGAGCAGCAATGCAGACTCAGATGAGGAAGGACACATTGGAACACTGGAAGCACTGGCAGCAGATCATTCAACAACAAAAACGCAAGCAAACGCAACCACCGGGGCTGTTCGTTCTAGTCTGTACATATCCTCCGAGAACCTTTGGTATAGGCGCTTTGGGCACGTGGCTTATCGCACATTGGAGCTCATGGGAAAGCAGGAGCTAGTGCGTGGGATGGAGCTAAGTGATGAAGTAGAGGGAGCCGGGACCATGTGTGAGCCATGCCTTTAAGGGAAGGCAAAAAGGAAACCCTTCAAGTGCAATGGCACGCGTGCTCTTGCACCTTTTGATCTCATCCACTCTGATGTGTGTGGTCCCTTTTGCACACCGTCAAATGGAGGCAGCAGATGTTTCCTCACATGCATCCACAACATCAACTCTAAAGTTTGGATGTACTTTCTGAAAAAGAAAAGTGTGGTGAAGGAGAATCTGTAGGCCTTTGTTTCTATTGTTGAGCGATAGAGTGGAAAGAAGGTGAAAGCATTCATGAAAGATAATGGGAGAGAGTATGAAGCCTGCAGGGAGTGGCTCAAGTTGTAGGACATTAAACACCAGAAAACTACCCTGTACTCACCTCAAAGCAACAACATAGCAGAGAGGATGAACCAGACCCTCCTGGGCATGACAAGGTGCATGCTCTTTGACTCCGAGCTGCCTCCAAGGTTCTGGGTAGAAGCAGCACGTACGGCTACCTATCTTGTCAACCTTACACCTGTAGCCGCTCTGTGAAGGAGAGGCAAGAAGAAGCAGACACAACACTTGAAGACACCTCAAGAAGCATGGTGAGGTAGGAAGCCGAAAGCCTCCCACCTCAAAGTGTTCGGTTACATTCGCTTTTTCAAGGTCCAGGCGGGTGAGGGCCCTGGAAAGCTCGATGCAAGAGCATGAAAGTGTGTTTCCATCCGCTATCACACCACCCACAAATCCTATCGACTGTGGGACCAGGGAGCCAAGATTGTCATCGGCAACAAAGACGTGGATTTCCACAAAGTGTCTTTGAGTAAGGGAGAGCTTCTCAAACTTGAAAACTCTCCAAAATAGTGAGAGTGGCTCACTCCCCTTGAGGAGGGAGATGAAGCACCAGAACAATGGCATGGGATGGGTGTTGCAACAGGGAGAGGAGCTCATGAAGATGACTCGGAGGAATCAGACTCTGATTCAGACATATCCTATCCTCCAGAACATGAAAAGGATGCCTCTCCCATCATTAACAACAAACCAGACCTCCATCCTCCACATCAACAGCACCAGCTACCAGATTCAAGGAGCAGTTCATGCCTCAAAGTACCTTGAAAACATTACGACGCAGATAGGGGTGAATGGAAAGGCTCCAACTATTCATTCTTGGTTCAAGAGGAGCCAACGTCTGTCTCAGATGCACACACTTGGCCTGAAAAACCATAGTGGGATGAAGTAATTGGTAGTGAACTCAGCTCCATTGAGGAGAATGGGACATGGGTGTTGGTGGATAGACCTGCTGGGGCTCACATTGTAGGGTCCAAATGGGTGCTGAAATTACAAAGGAAATAGGATGGCAAGATAGACAAGTACAAGGCACGGGTGGTAGCAAAAGGGTTCTCCCAAAGGCCTAGCAAAGAGTACAATGAGACCTTTGCTCCCGTTGTGACGTTCGCTTCCATCCGGTCGATGCTCGCCCTTGCTGATGCCGAGAACATGGAGGTCCACCAGATGGATGTCAACAGCCTTCCTTTACAGCAAACTTGACAAGGAGGTACTAATGGAGGTGCCGGAGGGGGTTGATGCTCCCAAGGGCAAGGTGTGCACGTTGGCGAAGGCGCTCTATGGGCTAAAACAAGCGCCAAGACATTGGTACCATGAGATGGACACGTTCATGGCCAGAGAGTACTTCATGCACTACGATAATGACCCTAGCATGTACGTGCATGAGAGCGACAAAGGGACTATGTTGGTCGCCTTGTGCGTTGATGACCTGATGCGATGCTCTTCTTCAACGCAACTGCCAGACGCTCTCAAGGGGCAGCTGAGTAGCAGATTTGAGATGAAGGACATGGGTCCTCTTGACTTCGATCTTGTAATTACCATCAAGCACGACAGAGTAGCAGGCAACATCAGCCTGAACCAAACAAAAGACATTCACTCCATCCTCAAACGATACGACATGGCAGATTGCAAGCCTGCAAGTACACCCATGAGCTCGGAGTGCAAACTCTCCACCTCCATGTCCCCATCCAACAAAGCGGAGAAAACTGACATGCTAGGCATGCCATTTTACTCTGTAGTGGGCAGTTTGATGTATGCCATGGTTGCCACCCGACCAGATATAGCCCATGCTGTTGGGCAGTTGAGCCGGTTTGTGGCCAATCCCGGTCCACTCCATTGGCAGGCTGTGAAGCTTATCATGGGCTACCTTGAGGGTACGCAGCACGTGGGGCTCCAGTTTGTAGGCATCGCTAGATCTGCGTCACTCCGCCTGATGTGCTTCACCGATGCTTGTTGGGGAGGGAACATCGATGACAGAAAATCTACCTCTGGCTTCGTGTGTATGCACAATAGAGGTGCAGTCAGTTGGGCAAGTCGCACGTAAGAATGTGTCTCTTTGTCAATAGCTGAAGCTGAGTACATTGCCTTGGCTTAGGTATGTAAAGAGATGCAGTGGCTATGAACCTTGCTATGGAAGCTTCCAAGACAGAAAATCTGTAGTTTGTTAGACGGTACATGGTTGGTCTGTCACCTTGACACGAGGATGCTTGTGTGTCAAGCCCAAAAGTGCGAGTCTATTGGTGATGTGGCTAGTTCAGGCCACGTCCTAGGAATGTGCTTTGGAGTTCTAGGTCTAGACAGACAACTATAAAAGGACTTGTCTTGCATGCTGATCAATCAACCCTTGCTTGATGCTCTCTTGCTTATTGATGACTTGAGCTCTTCTTGAGATGTAATGCTAAGGCGTTAGTATTCTTGAAGGTGACGTGTATGCCTGATTAAGTTTGGGGTGCATGACACATGTCAATAAAGGAAGAAGGCAAAAAAACCTTTGTGAGCTTTCCGGTTGCCCGGCTTCTCTGCCAGAGGTGTTAGCTCAGTAGCTAATAGAATAATCATAACTCTCAACAACGGGTACGAGGATGACCAACAAGCAGTACTCCTATGAGTACAAGTGAGGGGTTGTAAAAGTCATAGAACAGTAACGGCACTACTAGATCAAGGGGCTTCTCATAACTTCGAAAGCATTGAAACGGTTTGGAAGTGGGATTTGCAGAACAATGCTGGGCTGTTTGAACAAAAAATCATCAACTGAAAACTGAAGATCTGCCAACTTTACAAAGGTGCACTTCCAAGTCCATGGCAGCATTAAGTACAAGGATTTCACGGATGGAGGGAAACTTTTGGAGGTGTTGGATCATCTTGTTCTAATCCATACATTCATTCTGTGCATACCCTTCACAACCAACTGTGCTTTGTACCCAAGCACCTTACCATGAGCACCGCGCTTGCGCCAGAAGATCCACGTGTATCCGATCACCCTGCTGGCACGTGGAGCTCCTTCAGAGTCTTGGTCTCATTCTTCATGAGTGCCTTGCACTCCTTGTCTGCTGCGGCATGCCAATCTGCTACATTGTCAGTGTGCTTGCCTTGCTAAATGTTTCTAGGTCATTGGCGACCGTGGGGAAAAGGACCTCAAGGTCAGAAGACTCGTGTGAAAACGAAAACGTGCACAGTTTTAGCAGCTCCTCCAGCTATCTTTGTTTTATTGTGAGGCACTCGGATCGTCACAACGACTCCACGGAACCATTCGCACCATGGTTGAGTTGTGCAGACCTTCATGGTAAGTGATGTTGCTTCCTTGGCTGCTCCTTCTTGTCTGCGTTGGTTGCTGGCTGTTTTGCCTCCTCAGTTTCCTCTACTCTGCTCTCACCACTACCTTCTACTCGCGCGTCTTCAGCTGCAGGCTCTTTGGTTTCCACTTGCTCAAGATCTGGTACAACCGTGATTGCTTTCATAGGGATCCATGCCTAGCCCTTCACATCCTCCTTGAATACCATGTTGTGGCTGCAAACAGTCTTATGTGTGGTGAGGTTGTACAAGCGGTATCCCATGGTGCCGTAACCGAAGGAAGGCAGCCTTCACACCCTTGGCATCCAAGGACGAATGCGCAGAACCCAAACAGCAATAGGTACATGACAGTCAGGTAGCATTCCGTTCACGCCTCCTATGACGTTATCAGTGCCACAGCACGTGTTAGGGTTTAGTTTTTTAGGTACACGGTGATGTTGAATGCCTCCGCCCTGAATGTTGGTGGAAGATCGACGTCCTTGAGCATGCCATGGACACACTCCATGAGCGTGCGGTTGGCGGGCTGAGCCACACTGTTCACTTGCGGGTGGCTTCATCTTGTGTCAGATACCGCGGTGCTTGAGAACGTCCTGGAAGACATTGGAGAGGTACTCGCCTCTGCCATCAGTGCAAAGCACCTTCAGACACCTATCACTCTCATTCTGTGCAGCAGCCACCCATGCCTTGAATACGTCAAAACACTCATCCTTTCCAGCCAAAAAGAACACCCACGCCTTGCGTGAATTGTCATTAATGAACATGAAAAAAGTAAAACTTTCCAGACAAGGACTCTAATGGCATGGGACCACACACCTTAGAGGGCACAAGAGAGAGAATCTCAGCTGCTGCCTTGCCCTGCTCTCCTCTCATTAAATGAGAGGAGAGCAGGCTTGGTTCCCTTTGATGCAGCTCTCGCATGCCGACACATGGGTCTGCTGGACCTCTCCAGGTACAGGCCGTGTACCATCTGCCAAATGGAGATGATAGCGCCGAGACCGAGGTGTCCAAGCTGTCGATGCCACAAGCAGATGTCGTTGTCTCCGTCTCTCGCAGCTGTGGCTAAGGTAGCTCCCGATACCACAAAGGACTGCAGCGGCCATCGTCGTTGTCCACCTTTGCAAGCATGTGGTCCACACGTGCGAAGATGGTGCAGCCACCATTTTCAAAGCGCACATGCAGGCCTTGAGAGATGAGAGGGGAAACAGATTAGCTGACAGACATCGAACATGGAGCACTCCCTTCAAATGGTGTTCCATGTGCTTCCCCTGGACAGAAGAACATGAAACAATCTCACCCTCTCCCACCGCCATCTTGATATGATTTTCACCCATGTATACCCGGCAACGTTCAATATGTGTAGAAGAGAAAACCACTCCCAACGGCAGGTCATGTGCCGAGTGGTTTCCATGTCGATGATCATGAACAAGGCGGTGTTGATAGAGAGGTCTAGGACCCAGATGGTGCTGAAAAATCCACTCTCCCAATTAGTGATGTAAGTGTAGGCGTCAAATGGTTTCCCTGCTCCCACCACACTCATAAGGTCTGGCTTCTTCTTTTGGAATTTGCACGCCCAATGGCCCAAATGTTTGTAGTAGTGGCACTTGCCCTTCTCCTTTCCTCTACCTCCAATACTGTGGGTTGATGTAGAACCATCATGTTGGTGACGAGGGCTAATTCCAGTTTGCTTTCTCCTTCTCCCTCCTTGCGGCTCTCCTCCTTGAACAACAGGCTCTCCTCCACATCATTGTGCGAGAGCCTATTGGCACGCTGGTCCAGGAAAACAACGAGAGGAGTGTAGCTGCCAGGAAGGCCAGAGAGGATGGTCAGCATGAGAACACTTTCCTTGATAGGGTCCTCAATCACAGAAAGCTGCTCAAACAAAGCTTTTATAATGATGAGATAGTCAGTCATGGAGCCTAACTCATCCATCTTCACGGTGTGAAAGCAACAATGCAGCTGCATGCTCATGAGGATGACTTAGAAGCATAAGTGGACTCAAAAAAATTCTAAAAATCTTTTGGGATAAGGATGCCATGGACAAAGAGTTTCTACCATTTGGTGAGGTGGAGGTAGATGGTGGCAAGGGCGCGGCTCCACCTCTCGTGGTTGGTATGTTCCTCGACCGCAGAGAGGGAGCATTCAACAAAGTCAGCCTCACTCACATGGCCCTAGAGTCCCTTCTCCATCATCAACATCTTCATGTTGTTGCTCGAGTAGAGGAAGTTCTTGCCTTCAAACTTGGCGATATTGATGCCAGCCACAACAGAAACAGATGTTGCTATGTTGAGCTCAATGTTGGTCAATGAACTGCCTCTCTCATGTACGAGAGTGCAAGGGATGCCTCAAGGGTGAATCAAGGCCTTCTTCTGGCTCTGATACAACTGATAAAAACTTGGAAAGCCGTCATAAAGCTGATGAGGCTCACTAAGAGCTGTGAGGAAGGACGAGTGTATGCGAGAGACAAGTTGTAGGTTGTAGAGACAAAAATACTGAAGCGTGTAAAGTTGTGTAGAGAGGATGAATGGCTGGTTTGACTCATGGATGAGAAATTCAATTGGCACAGATTTTGAGAAAGCCTCAGTATGCCTCATTTGGTGCATGGATCTGGAAGAACCACTCAATCAAAGTTCACCTCCTAGTACTCTCCTAGCCTAGTGGAGTGAGCTAGAGACACCCTCGCACACAAGAGAATTACCATCCTTGCCATGTGCACAACCAATAATCTTGGCGGGGATCTTCCTTGAAGTTCCATGAATGTCCTCTTCCCACCTTTCTACATTGAAGACCGCTCGAAGCCTCCCTGGTCAATAACTCTAGTCGTCATTGGTGTTGGTAGTGCAGGAACCGGACCAACTGTCCCCAGACTTTGAGAATCTATGTCTCCCTCAAACGGACTGCGAATTGAGTTCCGTAAAGTGCTACAGATCCAAGAAGACATCTTCTATGCATATGTTTTGCTGGATGATTTTCATTGAGCAACACACTTCGGTGACTTTTTGGCACCCTACATCCATTAGGTAGTAGGCAACAATGGAGGCAAAGACTCGATGAATTGGTCATCGAGAAATGTTTCCTGAAGCTGTGATGCCATTTCAGAAGAAGTAGATACTCAGAACAAGCGAAAGCAGAAGTAAGAAAAATGAGTGGAATGCACAGAAGAGTGACAAATTGACAAAAGCCAAGATAGAGGTCCACGAGAAAAGAGTAAGCAAGGATGGAGGATGGTAGGTTGAGTGTTGAATTCTGAGGTAGACAAGTGCATCAACGGAATGCAAGAGGCAGGAACATATGTCATACAGAGCCGAGAGAAGGATGAAAGTGATGAAGTGAAGAGTTACGATAGAGTGGTAAGAGATTGGCTGTTGAAGGACGAGTGAGCAAGGAGTCGCAGAGCAGGAACATGGTGGCGAGGGTCGCGGACCCAACAACAAACATGATGTATTGAATTGTTCTGGTTAAACTTGGAGGGAATGAACATCCTGCGTGTGTCCAACAGGAAAGAATTAGAAAGACATCAATAGCTTCTCTCCACTAGCCGGACATGTTGCTGCATGATCATTGTTACTCAGGATGGATCCACTAAAGAGTAAGCGGTGTGACCGACTATCCATAGCCCAGGTTGTTTG
>SZWC01014635.1:5692-16850 GCA_023375785.1 Penium margaritaceum
GGGAGAGAGAGAGAGAGAGAGAGAGAGAGAGAGATGAGGGGGGAGGGAAGGAGGAACAAATGGACGATAGGGCGAGTGGAGAAAGGGAAGGGGGGAGAGCCACTTCGCAATAGCAGCGGCAGGAAGAGGACACTCATCGCCAACAGCCTGCCCAAGGCCACACCTTTTTCCAAACGCCAGACCGTTCGGATTCATGCGCGAGCTCCCACAGGCCTCCACCACCACCACCTCCGCCACCAGCAGGAAGCCCCGAGCCGGTGGTGTGAACCGCCTCTCCAGCCTCCCTGCTGCGCCTGCGAGCACCGCTGGCAGCAGGAACAGGACGAGGGACAGCAGCACGAGCGCCTCCCGCACCAGCACTTGTCCACAACTCCCCCACCGCCGATGCGCAGGATCTCAAAAGAGAGGAGCAGGGAGCAGGCGAAAGGTTTGACTGGACAAAGGGTGGGGCGGAGGGGGCGAGGGCGAGGTGACGGCGCAGCAGCAGCAGACGCTCCAGCTCCTGCCGGTTCCGGTGCCGGCCCATTGCACCCGCCGTGACCTTAGTGTATGAAGTGGACTGGGAGGAGCCGATCGGAGAGCCAAGATGATGCCAATTTTGAGGGAGGCGATTGGAGTGCAGAGATTATGCCAATTTTGAGGGAGGCGATTGGAGAGCCAAGATTATGCCAATTTTGAGGGAGGCGATTGGAGAGCCAAGATTATGCCAATCTTGAGGGAAGAGATTGTTGAGCCAAGTGGATGCCAATGTCGAGGCACACGCGGACGATAGGCTGTCTGTGCATTCATCCGCGCTCCTTTTCCTTTTTGGCAAGTAAAGAAATCAGCTAGTCCCTTCCGTCCTCAGCGAGCCAGTGTGAGCTCCTCTCCTCCCCCCCCCCTCCTCCACTTTTCCCGCGCTTCTAGGCCTCTGGTCGGGGCACCGCAATGCACGCCGCGAGGCAGCCAGCTCAATCAGTAGGGAATTGAGAGTCGCAATGATGGTGAAGCACGTGTGTTGCAGCAGCAGCGGGGGGTGGGGCTGGGCAATGCGCGAGGAGCACGCAACCTGGGATCTCGAAAGGTGGAGGCGACGGGGTGGGGCTGGTGCGCTGGCGTTGGCGTTGGCTCAAGCCTGACAAAGTGCACGCGCGAACGTAGGAGAAGGGAACGAACGAAAGCATCATTGGCGGGGAAACAAGCAATTGGCGGCCTGACAGGCAGGCAGAGCCTTGGACGGGGCGGCGGTGTCTCGGACAGAACGCAGCGTACGGTGCCGACGGCGAGAAACGGATCCACGGGTGGATTGGACACAGGTTGGACTGGCAGCGACAAACCGAAGGGGAACCAATCGACCTCGTCCCGCCCACTCGCTCCACCCTCAGCCTATCTCTCGTTCATTGCAG
This sequence comes from Penium margaritaceum, assembly GCA_023375785.1. NCBI lineage: Eukaryota > Viridiplantae > Streptophyta > Zygnematophyceae > Desmidiales > Peniaceae > Penium > Penium margaritaceum. Next base: position 7,078 of record SZWC01014635.1, read on the forward strand.
TTGGTGCCCGCCATGGACGAGAAGCCGTCGAAGGTGGACCGCAGCCCGAGAGTGGTCGTCTGTGCACGGTGAGGTGCAGACGGCCGTGTTCGTTGCACCCAGCCACACTTGGGCCAACATGACCCAGCACATCGAAGTAGCTGGCGACAGAAAGGCTGCGAACGGCGAAGCAAGGCTGGACACGGAGTGGCGCGTGAAGACCCGGCGCTCTTGCGAACAACGCAAGCGGGTGAGGGAGGAGAGGAGGGACGGAGGGAGTGAGGGAGAAAGTGATGAAGGGAAGAGTGTTTAGACTGCTGTTACGTGGCCGGTGCGACAGGGGCCCTCCTAATACCGAGGGAGGGGAGGAGGTTGTTATTCCTGCGTCGGATATTTTCTTCGCGCCCCCGCAGACCATTCGCCAGGCCAGTGCGGCGCGCCGCCATGCAGCGGACCTTTGTCAGTGATGGGTGGTGACACGATGCCGTTCTGTCTGTTAAAGGGAATGATTCTTACCTCCCAGACTTCAACTAATCCCCAAACAACATGTTTCTGAGATTTCTGAGATCACACTTGTATCCGAACGAATTTTGGGCAGATCATGTTATTTTAATTCCCCATAAAAATGTTAAATATATAAATCTACATATATCCTTATTTTACAGGATTTTTCAACTCGCTTTACAACTATCTAGAAGGGTCAACGTAACTACCACAAAACATATTGAAACTTTCATAGTCTTCATTCCCTTTACTCGTATCCTATAATTTTAAAGGAATTAATTTCTCTTCTAAAAACTTTAGATTCTTGACAAAGTTTCTTCAAGTAACCACTTGAGACATATAATAGCACACGTACCTCGCCTCCAGCACCTAGGACACCAAGCCTGCATCTTTCTTGTTCCTCAAATTAAATACTTGTGATAAAAAATTTCCATCGTGGAAGTCCTCTCGGGACTACATCACAAATCTTTGAGTGACCCGTTCTCTGGCATTGACATTCGCTCTTCAACTTCTGGCTATTCACCGTCTGCATTGTTCCTCACATGAATACTATATCATGACCATCGTTTCTGGTGGTTCAGCTGAAAATTGTACTCCTACGCAAAAAAACCTTGCAAAGGTCTTTTGCGCATCTCCATCCAGAAGTTCATAGACCTCACGACAACGACATTGAAAAGAGGGAGTGCATCCAGCTACGAGCAGTAGTAGTCGAGCAAATATTTTGGCACAAGAGGCTCGGCGACATGTGATTCATACAAATCTCCAAACAGTCCAAGCGCTGGACTAAGTGGACGCTGCAGAACATGCAGAGGGCATAAGACCGACTACTCCAGTAACCAATCCAATGACGCCCGCCTCTGGCTTGACGAGTTTTCCACCTCCGTAGCTGCCCAGCGGAGGGAACTGGAGCAGCGGCTAGAGGCACAAGCTGACTAGGGAGGATCAACGAGGATGCATACAGTGAAGTGTTGGCACTAAACGAGCATGTGTTCCAGCAACTCAATTCGATAATGGAAGAATACGTAACTCACAAACTCTAAAAGCGGTGCTCGCTAAAAGCAATACCGAGCTCTCCAGTGAGCCCCTTATCCTACCATAAATATTTGAGGTGCAAGATCCTCTAAATCCAGGAGGACAAGTGTTCGATTCGTGGCACAGAGTTTGGAGGTGTACTCGAGTGTTACTGGGGTCAATACTGGCAGTAAGAACATGGACCCAATGACATTGTCTTTCCATGGCCAAGCAAAGACGGTGTGGTCTGATGCACCGAACAATCGACGACAAAAGGAGATAACTGGAGCCAAATCAACAACTTGCTGAACTCCTCTCGTGTCATCGATCGTAGGAGTTCAACATTCAGATCCAATCAGCCCCATGTAATGATATCCAATAACTCTGCCAAAAACTGAAATGATAAACATGGACTGCCCTCGTATCCATTGGAAAGCCGGAGGAGAAGCTTAACAATGAGAGCACGATACGACGACTTCATCAACAATCGTTTACTTATGTAAACAAATGACATACCATCCAAGGGAGCATCAGTATTAGTGATACAGCCACTCATTAACCTCTGTTTCGCTAACATGGCCTCAAACACGATACCTGACAAGGAATTGTAATTCACAAAGACCATATAGAAATAGTTGCGATACACGACCACATCAATAGCGTCAGCTACAACGCCTGGGTGCAACAACGAGCTCCCCAAAATCACCTTCTCATCGTTGCACAAGAAAATTGCAACCAATGGAAACGCCTACTTTGTTAAGATCAACATTGCCAACAAGAAAGAACATTGGTTTGTAAAGATCAGCGCGAACACTACTAAACAGCGGAGACACTATTAGTTTCACCAACAACAAGCTCGTTTAGACGACCGGTTCAAAGACCAAACTAGGCTTGTCGGAAGAAAAAACCATCAAAATACAACAGCACATTCATCGATTTTGTAGGCCTTGGTCAATGCAAATATGGAAACTATCGGATACATTGACCTTTAGAGCTTTCTAAACGAGTGACAACAAAATAACCCTTGGGCTATATCTCCCATACAGTCTTAATCTGTAATTGGACTTTGTTCCTGGTGCACCAAAGGTTAGTGTGCACGAGACAAGGTGAAGGTTGACATCACAAAGTAGTTATCATGCAATGGTGGGCAATATCAAGCATGGAAGCAACGACAAAAGCTACATGAATCACTACACGACAATGCACAACAAAGATTTCCCTGTATGTGACTAGACAACACTTGCATCAAGGAGCTCATGTGTGGGTACTCCCCATGGTACCGGACGAAGAGGTAAAACTTCTTACCGGTGGCTGAAACCAAACTTCTTAGAAGAAGTTTGGTTTCAGCCACCGGATAACTCAAAGTGGCACCCCACCATATCTCAACAATCCGCCTATCCTTTGTTTCGTTAGGAAACATCAGATGGTATAACAAGCCATTTGAGAAACAAGGCCCCTGTACTAGATGGCATACCAGAATAATCGAGCAAGAAGATGTTTGCTCCCGATAAAAAACCTAACACGACTCTTTCATTTCTCACCGGGTTTAGAGTAAACATATCTTCTTGTCCGGAATTGGATCATAAATGGATAAATCTGTAAAAGCATTATGGCATGGAAGATACATCCAATTGTTATCTTAAGTCCCTCTCATAGAAGAATTAAAAAAACTCTTGGTTAGTTGACCTTTTCAAGATATGCTTTATGTCATTAACCAAAACAAAAACTTCTTCAACGAGATGTATATCCAACACAAACCATTGCAATTTCACGACATCCATGACTAAGCCATTCAATACAAACAATGACAGAATATTGTTGATGCGAATTTTGAGAAGGCAGTATCCCTAGCGTAAAAAAGAAAAAGAACATGCTCAATACTGAATGACCCCCGTTGTAATCACTGAATCAGTTTCAATAGATCATCACGGAATTCTCAATCAACGAGCATTCAACCGAGTCAAACACTGCACTCCATCGTCCATCAAAGAGACCATCTGATCCCCCAGCTCTTTGAATATGCCATGGAATGAATTAATACTTCCAGAAAGAGACACATGTGCGTAGTCACATCCTTCTCTTGTGAATTAAACCATTTTGCTTGATAATTTGAAAGCACTCAAATGATTTTTTGCAAGGTCACAAAGGCGAACCAGACATGGTAGATTTCCAACCCGTGGAGAAAAACACAAGCGTATGCTCAAATCCAGCCAAAGCCATCGTATTGCTTAGTGAGTCCACATCCAAATTCTTGAGCGTCTTCTCCACCCAAGCACACGTGGTCCATTAGGCACCGTATTAAAACATCTTCCTTTCCCAATAGAAAATATCAACTTGGCATTCCCGTATAACAATGTTCAAAGCTTACGAAAAACAATCATTACTAAAATCGTCCACCACATAAACTGAAAGTCTCTCCATTACTCCCGCACCCTCCCACCACATTGGGGACGAAAGAAATTCTTTGCATATCTTTCACCCCATCTGATTTCCACTGATAACTTCCCAGGGTGTAGCAGTTGGCTTGCTCGTTTATCTGTGGAAGAAACCATGACCACACCCCACTAGAAACTGAAGTTAGCATCCAAGTAAAGGGCTCCAAATGGGTCTATTGTTTTCTCCTTGAGTCCACATGAATGGATTCTGGCCAAATATCTATCCTTCATCCTCCTATGATCACTATCCATCGGCAATGCTCAAAAATGAAGTACAAGGATTTCAATGAAATGTGCCTTCTTACTTTTCAATGTAAAAAAATCCTCGACCTCATTAAGAAGATATGTTTCCATATATTCGTGTCAAATTTAAGAATAGCCATAGATAATGGATGTCACACATTTTGGAGTCGCTCCTACAATTATTTTGTTGTGGAAGAGCTCAAAGAATGAGCCTCAACAGAAAATCTCTCTCTCACATATCCTAAAATGTTTTCACTGAAAGTCAAGACTGGAACCTTGGTCATGTTCACCAAAATGGTACTCTCACCTGCGTGCAATTCATGACCACACATACCTCTCCTCGTGACACCATAAAGTACACAAGGTAAGTACACATGGAGAAACCATAGGAATATCACTCATTGTTTTTCATACAACTTGCTAAGAATTGTATCATCTTAAAATCTACAACTCGTCATGGATTGTGGTTCTACTTCTCGGAACAACTCCGGTAATGTTTCAAGGAACATGTCACGGATGAAGAAGGGTTTATGTTTAGATGTATTTGTGGTTTCCTCAAGGAATACCACCACATACGTTTTTTTAGAGGTAGGTTTTAAAAAAATCCCAACATGTCCATGTAGACCATCTAAACATTCCATATGATCAAGGACTTCAAGTGGATGGATTAAGCACAAAATACTTGCTTGAGCGAGTTCATCCCATTTGAAGATGAGGAAAAATGCTTTAACAAGGGAATGAAACCCTGAATTTCAAGTAAATAGAGTGCTTGTTGTTAGAACACTTACATGAGGGTCTTTCCTACGAGAAGTTGAAGGTCAACGCCGATGCAACGGCAAAGGGCCAGGCTTGGACAAGGTGCAACATCTTGCATGACTAGACGAGGGATGTGTACTCAAAGGATCCGAAGGACAAGTCAGATGCATGCTTAATGCACAAGCATAACAAGGCCACGATATGTGCATGGACACTGTAGGGACTAGATAGTGATGAATAGGTGCAAGGAGATATTATCTTTACGGTTTTATTGAGGCCCCATTATGCTTTTACCCAGCCTCATTGTTCTCAGTCATAAGAAAGGAGTATTCTGACCCGAGATTAGGTGCTTGTGAGAAATCTTTGGTTAGAAAAACCTAGCTGATTTGTGGTCAAAATTTGATGGAAGCTTTTCATCGATTGCACGAAATCCTCAAATGCGATACATGCTAAATGATTTTGTACTGACACATTTGCTCCCTCCATAGTTCATTGTTTTGAGTATGATTACAGGGAAATAGTCAAGAAGGGGTGGTGGCGGGTGGCCCCTTGCCTGTTCTCTTTGTATGTGCGGTGGCTGACAACCGGCCATCATCTCCTCCTTGTCCCCCTCCCCCCCCTCTCTCTCTCTTTATCTTTCTCTCTCTCACTCACTCACTCTCTATCCCTCTCTTTCTCTCTCTATCCTCTCCCACCACTCACCAACCAACCCCTCCTGCATACCCTTCAACAGAGTGCTAGCATTGTAGCTGATAGAATGGCGATCAAACACCCTCTTACTTCAACGGTTATCTCCTTTCCAATGGTAGTTTGTTCAATGTGTCACACGCATTGATGCGTCCAGGCCATTATTCCCACNCTTTTCAATGTAAAAAAATCCTCGACCTCATTAAGAAGATATGTTTCCATATATTCGTGTCAAATTTAAGAATAGCCATAGATAATGGATGTCACACATTTTGGAGTCGCTCCTACAATTATTTTGTTGTGGAAGAGCTCAAAGAATGAGCCTCAACGGAAAATCTCTTTCTCACATATCCTAAAATGTTTTCACTGAAAGTCAAGACTGGATCCGTGGTCATGTTCACCAAAACGGTACTCTCACCTGCGTGCAATTCATGACCACACATACCTCTCCTCGTGACACCATAAAGTACACAAGGTAAGTACACATGGAGAAACCATAGGAATATCACTCATTGTTTTTCATACAACTTGCTAAGAATTGTATCATCTTAAAATCTACAACTCGTCATGGATTGTGGTTCTACTTCTCGGAACAACTCCGGTAATGTTTCAAGGAACATGTCACGGATGACGAAGGGTTTATGTTTAGATTTATTTGTGGTTTCCTCAAGGAATACCACCACATACGTTTTTTTAGAGGTAGGTTTTAAAAAAATCCCAACATGTCCATGTAGACCATCTAAATATTCCATATGATCAAGGACTTCAAGTGGATGGATTAAGCACAAAATACTTGCTTGAGCGAGTTCATCCCATTTGAAGATGAGGAAAAATGCTTTAACAAGGGAATGAAACCCTGAATTTCAAGTAAATAGAGTGCTTGTTGTTAGAACACTTACATGATGGTCTTTCCTACGAGAAGTTGAAGGTCAACGCCGATGCAACGGCAAAGGGCCAGGCTTGGACAAGGTGCAATATCTTGCATGACTAGACGAGGGATGTGTACTCAAAGGATCCGAAGGACAAGTCAGATGCATGCTTAATGCACAAGCATAACAAGGCCACGATATGTGCATGGACACTGTAGGGACTAGATAGTGATGAATAGGTGCAAGGAGATATTATCTTTACGATTTTATTGAGGCCCCATTATGCTTTTACCCAGCCTCATTGTTCTCAGTCATAAGAAAGGAGTATTCTGACCCGAGATTAGGTGCTTGTGAGAAATCTTTGGTTAGAAAAACCTAGCTGATTTGTGGTCAAAATTTGATGGAAGCTTTTCATCGATTGCACGAAATCCTCAAATGCGACACATGCTAAATGATTTTGTACTGACACATTTGCTCCCTCCATAGTTCATTGTTTTGAGTATGATTACAGGGAAATAGTCAAGAAGGGGTGGTGGCGGGTGGCCCCTTGCCTGTTCTCTTTGTATGTGCGGTGGCTGACAACTGGCCATCATCTCCTCCTTGTCCCCCTCCCCCCTCTCTCTCTCTCTCTTTATCTCTCTCTCTCTCTCTCACTCACTCACTCTCTATCCCTCTCTTTCTCTCTCTATCCTCTCCCACCACTCACCAACCAACCCCTCCTGCATACCCTTCAACAGAGTGCTAGCATTGTAGCTGATAGAATGGCGATCAAACACCCTCTTACTTCAACGGTTATCTCCTTTCCAATGGTAGTTTGTTCAATGTGTCACACGCATTGATGCGTCCAGGCCATTATTCCCACGTAAACAAGAAGTGACTCAGGCATATTTTCTCATGAATCTACCCTCTTGACGGGTTTGGTTGAGTCTGGAAACACACGAATGGACTGTGGTCAGTTACAATACTCACACTCTCCTTGGTACCCAAACGGCAACAATGTAACATTTTTTAAAGCATTTACCTCAAAGAGGAGTTCTTGGTCACTGCTTGGACATCAGATCTAAACATTATCGAGCTTTTTGCACTTCTATGTGACTAGGTGCCCATTCTGAATTAGGGCTGTTATTATTCGTGCGTCCAACGTATAACATTACACCTCCTACGACAGTGGTGGATCTAGAAAAATTCACATTGGAGCTATGGCTAGGAGTTTCTATAACGTTATCATAGGGTGCTTTCATTCATGTATCCACCTCCAGTGCATGTATTTTTGCCCAAATCTACATATTGGAGCAACCAGAGTTGAAGACCCTTGGACGAATAAAAATTTGACAGAATTTGCAAGACGAAGGAAAAACAGAATTTCCATACGTTCCTAGGGTACATTCCATGACGGCCATGAATCTGTGTGGGTCGACGTCCGTACTGTCCATATTGTCCTTCTTGAGTAATTTTCCAACAAATTCAAGCTTTTCTTTCCTCACTTGTGCAAAAAAACATTATCCCTGGTCGATGGCAAGGACTTTGTGTGAATCGTCTACGTGATTTTCCGTTGATTTCAAGAAAACTAGCACTTTGTCCTGGCAATACAAGAAGAAGCTACCAAGTTTTTCTAAGATCGCTTGGTCAATTTCCCACCGGAAGGTTTATAAGCCATTTTTCAAGCCCAAGTCACACAAATTAAAGTGGATAGTGTCCCATGTGTTTTTGAAATGTTCTTTAATGAATGTCATATTCTCTCATCCAGGTTTCATGGTAAGGGTAATCAGATGTTCACCATCCGTTAGTTCATTGTTCAATATCATGTGCACATGAATAGAACACCATCATGTTTATTCACAAAATGATTGAAACATCACACGATAAGGTATTTAACACAATTCACTGCCACAGTAGTCATTCATGTTAAGATAAATGGTTTCTCTGGTAGTTTACAACTGTCAAACGTGAACCTTCGTCAGGGCGGAAACTACCACTTTATTAACTAAGGGAGAATATATCCGAGCTGCTGTGATTGCGCAACGCAGTGACGGCGGCTGACATCAACAAATCACATCGAGGGCAGGTGCCTGTTTCTTTTAAGAATATCTGATAGATGTCGAGTTTGATATCTGATGTATTCTATGCCTCGACCTAAAAGCATCGATGCAAAGACCCACTATGGCAATCCACACCAACCAGATATGCCAATCTTATGGCTTACTTCGGTGAGACAAGAATACATGGATAGCAATACGTCGCCCACCTGCTGACGAGGGCTTTTGTGCCAACTTCTGCTTCACGAAATAACTTACAATGAACAGCCCCAAAACGAGCGGAAGTGGAGTTCATCGATCCGGTTTGTCCTTCAGCTTCTTGTTTTTTAACAAAATCTCCGTGATTCATCGCGGTCCATGACCGCCGTTTCATTTGTCTCCTATATGTTTAATTGCTTTTGGTTGGCTGATTTTGAGTCACATTTAACAAAGTTTTAGCCATCGCAAACATTTACTTCGTACATACGAAGGAGATGCTTCTATCTTGAATACTTCACTCGCGGCTACTTGCCGCGATGCAAATTGACCAGATTTCTGGTCTTGGCATGCACTTCTACGAGTGGAAAATAGGCATCCGGCAGATATGAGCTTGGAAAATCGGCCTTCCCATTTCACGAGGACACGGTACAGCATTGGGTATTACCAAAAAAAAAACGTGGTCGTGACTTTGCTACACAACTAGGGATGAAAGAGGAACTTTGAAAAGATTTATCCATGATTTAATTACCACCTAATTTATCAGCTACCACCTAATTAATTTCCATTCGGACGAAGGTTCGCGTTTTACGGATGTAAACTACTAGAGAAACCAATTATTTCAAAATCAACGATCACCGTGGCTGTGAATCAAGTCAATTAGCTTATCGTGTAATGTGAAAATCACCTTGTGAATAAGAAGGACAGTGGTCTAGGGTTTAGGGAACATACCATTGAGCACTGAACTAACCAATGGTGATCATTTGATTCCCCGTACCATGATATTTGGACCAGAGAATGTAACATTCACAAACGAACATGAGAAAAACACATGGGACACTATCCATTTTAAGTTGTGTGTTTTGGGCTAAAAAAGAAGGCTTACCAACCTTCCGGTGAGAAATTCACCAAGAGATCTTCAAAAGACTTGGTAGCTCCTTCTTGCATTGCCGGGACAAAGTGCTAGTTTTGTTGAATCAGCAGAAAACCATGTATTTACAAAAATCCCTTGCCATCGATCGGGGATAATGTTTTCTTTTGTGCGAGTAAATGCAATT
>SZWC01014635.1:24008-36567 GCA_023375785.1 Penium margaritaceum
GAGAGAGAGAGAGATAGAGAGAGAGAGAGAGAGAGAGAGAGAGAGGTTTTGTTACTCAAGCAAATTCGTTTGCAAATCAATAAAAGTAGTTGTAGAACTAAAAAAATGCTTGGAAATCATAAACGTTTGTCGACATCAGCCAATCAGCAACCGCCTTCAATTTCTTCAGGTCCATGGTTATTTTTCCATCGCCAATGATGTGGCCCAAAAATCTCAATCAAATGGCAGCCAAATGTGCACTTCAAGGTTTTTCTGTAGAGTTTCTCTCTTTGCAAGATATAAAAAACGTTTGGTAGATGTTCATCGTGCTCCTCCGGTGTACGGCTGTACACTAGGATTTCATCAAGATATACAACAAGAAATTCATCTAGATGTGGCCAAAAACATTGCTCATGGCCGCCAAGAATGTTGCGAGATTGTGTATGAGTCTGAACGGTATTAGGGTGAACTCAAAGTGTCCGGAACTGGTGTGGAATTTCATCTTCTTGATTTCCTCATTGGATACACGGATTAGACAATCTCTGCTGTGTAAGTCCATTTTGGTGAAGATTATTGACCCATGGATTCGGTCAAAAATCTCGTCTACTTGCGGAAGAATATTGATGCTGTTAAACAATCGATTATCCACAGATATCTGCATCTTGCCGATGCTTTTTTTTTACAAAATGTACACATGTGGCATAGGACAATATGGATGGCCTGATGAACCTTTGACCAAGGATATCATCCAATTGCCTTTTGAGCTAGGCTAGCTTGTGGTCACTCATCCAATAGATCCCCTTGATTATTGATCTGTTGCTCCGCCTGAGGCCTATCTTGTGATTGCCGTTACATTGCAGATGTAACTCTCAAGCTAGTATTTTCGAAAAGCCCCTTCAGATTCCTTGACAAGGGATTCAAACTCCTCCACACCAGTTACAAACTTGTTAGGTGTTGAGGCCGATGTTATCCCGTCCACTTCTGTGATCTCCTCTGCTTCACCTAGTTCCACGCAGACAAGCCACACGTGTGCTCCATGTTGCATGTGTTTTTAGTCAAGTCTAGTGATATCAGCTGTGTTTGTTGTCCAATGACAGCTACAGCTTCCTACGTTGTCTCCTCCTTTCCTGCTACTTGTACCCACCGTCACGTTGTGGGTCACTCGATCATTGGCATGTGCTACATCGTGCCATTGATGGTGATGTAGACTGTACCGCTGCTCCATTCTACCTACAGACTGCGTCAATACATGAAATCCCCCCAGATGATGATTTCTTGGTAGCTCATTGAGCAATTCCTCTAGACCAATATGTTTTCCAGATCTCCAATTTGCAATCAAAAAAATGTGCAAAGTCAATAGATCTATAGCCTTCCATGAAAGGTTTTTCATTTAAATAACTCTGACTCAAAGTGCAACCTAGTTACTAAAACATGTCTTTGCTGACAAAACCATTAGACGCTCCTCTACCCAGTTGTGCAGGTACCATTATGATACTTTTTCAATCCATTGGTTTTACTCGTAGTAGTATCGGCGGTTGGCTGCCCTCCTATCCCTCATTGAACTTTGTGATCTCAAGAAATATTGTCAGTAGCAATGTGATCCACTTAGATGAGCAATTGGTCTGAACATCTTTTCCTAATCGCACAAGAGGTTCACCGTCTACTCCTGTCATTTGGCATTTCTCAACTCTTAATCTCTACTCTGCGACTTCCTCCCTTTCTTGGCCTGCTGTTTCTGTCTCCAACAGTCAAGCGGTACATGACCTGGCAGCCTGCAAGTCTAGCACAGGTGTTGTTCATGTTCGTTCACTGTGTCAATGTCCATCGGAGATGGATTTCTGGCCAATTATGGATTTTCACTGCCACAGTATGAGTTATGGCTTTGGCATTGCCAGTGATGGGATTCATGCATTTGAGCATTGAAGTCAGCGCTGCTGGTGTAAAAATCTACTACAATCATGCATGGAAGATCATCTTTGGTGCTGAATGTGGTCATTGTCTTGCTTATCTGATGTTGCATTTGAGGCCACTGTTGGAGTATAAACGGAGTTCATCAAGGCAAGGCTGCTCCCAGTGATGATACACCATACGTGCTCTGCCACACTAGAATGCTGATGCAAGCATGGGAGCTTGTACCGTGTATCAGACTTGTTGTTGATTTTTTCAAAGTGTGCACGTATGGCACACAAAAAAATTGTTCAGCTTTCCAGTGGAGTCAGCAAGGTATGCTACGTCCAGATACTCCGCTCAAGAGATAGAATGCATGCAGTCAGCGCTGCGAGAGCCGTCGCGTGAGTTGTTGATCCATCTCCACTGGAAAGCTGAACAAAGTTTGTGCGTTCCATACCTTCACACTTGTTACCATTTGATGGTCTTTAGATCATGCCACCAAGTTAAAGCCATGGCATGCAAAAAGGGGGCCACGAGGTCATTACATTTCGTTTATTGATCCCAATAGTGTTGAAATAAAACTCCACATTGTTTATCCACATCCAAACCATCGATCCTTTGGGAGTTCATCGGATTGAATGACTCAAGAAGTTCTGGTGTAATTTGGAGCTTGCTTGATAGTAAACGTTTCTCTCAATGAATACTGCTTCCCTCATCCGCGCATTTTGATGCTACTCTGTTATTGTGTTGAATTTTTGGAGTAGATGGGTGTTGAGGCTCTCAAGTTCCAATAGCTTTTGGTAAAAGTCTTTGTTAATGCAAGGTTGTTGGATGGTACCTCCCTGCCAGGTATTTTCCGGCAGGCGGAGGTGCAGGATTTGTGGAGCCTCGGGGGTCCGTCACCGGATTGGTTGTCGGTGTCATCAGGGCTGTGCCATTCATAGGGAAGGTAACTTTTGATTCTTGGTTTGTATAGAGAGATTTGTCACCTACATGTTGCTCATCGTCCATCGCCAGAGTCCTTGCTGGTTAGTGTTTCTCGTTATAAAGTGCGCTCGCTCCAATGACCAATGTCGTCAGGAGGTCTTTGAGCGTTTGGACTGTGGATATGTGTTGAAGACTTGTGCGAGGTTGTCTCCTTGTAGGTTATGCATTGGATGTACCTATAGCACTTCTACACTCTGATTCCAAGGATTATGCCAAGGGAACATAGATGGTTCACAAGGATGAGGTGCATAGTAGAAGACAATTTGAGATTTTAGGACAATTGGATAGTTTTTGCTAATGTTGGTTGTTGAATTGTAACCCATCACACTTTGTAATGTCCCTTGTCTTTCCTCACATGCTTTTCATACCACACTATGTACCGGAGAGTCCGTGCATAACTGCATTAACGCTTCTTCTACAAGATGGAGATTCACATGGTGGACCTCTCCAACAGCAATCCAACAGCAAAAGTTGCCCACTTGATGGCACAGCCACATAATGACTTTCCTCCCTGATGTACTCTTGTTCATGGGAGCTCTGGTCCTTAGACACTTCAGGGTGCCATAGCCATCTCTACACTTGTTGCATTTAGGGAGAGATATATTTGTTATAGCTACCAGGGTACCGATCCTTAGGGGTCACTTGACAAGGCTAGCCCTATGTCATGGTGAGAGGTTCTCAGCTTCATGCAGAGAGGTCGGACTTGAGCCACGAGTGGTGGTGTGGTATTGATGTGCTTATTTTACTGCAAGCACCACTCTCACCATCATCTTGCTTCCATAAAGTCCATGCTCACACTGATTTTAGTTTAATATCTTGAGCAGTGGACTATGTTTCTCTCTGCTGCCGTAGTGTGCCCCGTGGGGGCTTCTTGCATGTCCTTACATGTTTGGAGGGCTGCTCTCCATGGTTTCATAGGCTGACGCATTTAAGTAATGAAATCAGACCTCTTAGGAGTGTCTACCCTCCTTGTATTGGTTATGGAACACGTGGGCTTTCCACATTATCATCTATGACCATTTACAATGTGGGACCACCTCAGTTCTCCTGAGCCAACGCCGCCATCATGAAATCTTGCACAGACATCACCACCAAAAGTGTTGGCACCACCAATTTAGTAGCTAGGCTCATGTTCTTGAGCCAACTACGTCACACAATTTGTAACGTACATCACCACATGAAACTCGGCACAACTATTAGAGCCACATTGCACACCGTCGCTCAGAGTACTTTTGTAGCTTGGCTATGCTCCGCTGGCATGACATGTGCATCTTGTCCCACGGCAGCATCTGAAGCACCGGCTGGAGAACCAAAGCTTCTTCCCCCAGTCCTCGTATGTGACTCATCTTGCAGATCCACTCTCTCTTCAGTAAGACTGAATTCTCTGTCTTGTCTGTAATTCTCACATGCACTGACATCGTCTTGAGGTCATCGAAGCTGCACTGTGTGCTGATATGACACCAATACTCACTTCACAGGGAATACAATAGCCCCTCTTTGTCCCTCATGTGAACCAAGTCATATGGCCTGGAAGAAGCAGCAACACAGGATTTTCCTCTGCCAACAACACTCAACACATTGTAGACCTAGGCAAAAGTGAAGCTCCCTGGCCTGATGGTGGAAACAGGCAACACCAACCGCAACTCTGACCCCCATCCTGACCAGGAAAAAATTGGCCCACAAACTACTGAGACTCCCACAAGTGATGATCTGTGGATGTCGTCCGATGATGAGAACACCAACAAGCCTCTCTGAGTGTATAGGCTGCCTCCACATCATTGACATGATGACGTTCACCGCATGGCGGGGGAAGGTGATTGTGAGGTTGAATGTGTGATGTACACTGTCAAACATCTCCCCTCAACCCCTCCAAGTTAGCGTCCCTGTGACCAACAACCAGATCGTGACAGCACCACCAGCTCGCCAACCAGTGCAGCCAGTGACACAAAGTGCCTTGGACACATCATGCTTCTCCCTGCCTACATTTACTCTCTTACCCCCTCTCTCTATCCTCTTACTCCTCTCTGTTGAAGCATTGCAGGCAACACTACATGAGGCTTGGGCTATCAGGCGTTGGCGTCAGGAAGGGCTTCATCGTGCAGCTGATGGTAAGGCAGAGATGGCCGCAACAGGGGCAAAGATTGTTGTGGAGTGTCTCTGTTCCATTCTAGCCCTTGCTGATGCTGTGGGCACCGCTAGTATTGGAGATAAAGGGGAACATTACTGGCTCAGATGGTGTTGGAGACCAGGGGAGGACAGCATAAAATATTGCATCCACTGCTACAGGTGGATCAGTTGGGACTCCTCCCAATGACCACACTCTTATCCCCTCTCTTCCACCTCAGCATGAAAAGGACATTGGAACGCCACCACAATCCACACGGAAGATGACTTTTTCTTCACACAAGACTTTGTCGTGGGCCTGGGCTCAAGGTGAGTTCCTCTGGGAGTACTAATCCCCTGCTGATCCTACTACATCTCCACCTTTTGTTCCATCTAAGTCAGGGACGGCTCGTGCTATGTGTGCCTTGAGCAGTGCAGGTCCAAATGATCTTGTTGATGACATTGAAGCTTTCAGTGTTGATGCTGCACGTTGCACCATCACTGAACCCAACGGGACATACTCACTCATTTGTCGCCACAGGAGAATCACTGGCCATGCTTCATAGAGTGCCTTCACTGTCTACTTCAACCAATTGTGCATATGTGCGGATATGTCTACTAACAATATTGGGCCCGTAGCCTTTGTCTTCTTCATGGGATTGTCTAGGCCGTACCTGGTCAACTCACTAGATGCCTCTCCATCGTGGCCGGCCTCATCCGTGAACTCTCTGACCTATACTTACATGTCTCTCACACTAAAATTGAGCATCTTACTTCTGAACTAGTGCCACCAGGTTCATCACCAGGCATTGCTGCATTATAGGAGTTCACAGCTGCCCATCTCAGAGATTGGTGGAACAATCTCCTGAACAATCGTCTCCACTGCACAACCATGGCTGTTGTGGATATGGCATCTTCTTCCTTCTCTTCTTCATCTTCTTCCACCATCATATCTATATCTTGAACTGGCACGACCCATCCAACTCTTTGGAAAGACCGTGGGCATGGCGGAAACACCCAAGGTCAAGGTAGGGGTCGTCGTCAAGGCGGTCGCATCACCAACAACACACTAACCCAACCTCCAGTAACCTACAGAAATTATGGGACTGGTTGGGATTCCTTTGCCAAGGGCCCAGCCCCCCGTGATGATGTGTGCATTCCATCTGAAGTGCGTGTGTATTTGACTCGCACAGGTGTTTTCTCATCTCTCAGAGCTACCACCAACACCACCTTGCCACACCCTCCAAAGCTTTGACCAAAACTATTGCTCTAGATGATAACAATTCCTCTGCACTTCCACCTACCCCAGTGCCCGTGTGGGGCTAGGTCCCACCTCCCATGGGACCCTCCTGCTGTGGTTGTTGACATAGTGTGCCCCTTGCCATGAGTGCCGTTGATCGTACTCCCTGGTTAGAAAACTGGGGTATGGTAGAACACCTGATCTGACTTTACATTTGGATTCCTTGGATTTTTCCATGTAAGATCGAGCTTTGTATCGCTCAATTTGAGTGAGTGTTAAGAAAGTTAGCCTAGCCCGAAGTTCGGGTGTTGGACGGGTGGAATCTGGTACCCGCCATGGATGGTGGGGTAATCCACCGTTAGTGATCCGAGTTCGTCTCCAACAAGGTTTAAATGCACCAGGGGCATGAGTGAAGTGACCAGAGGGACCTCCTTGAGGAGGGTGAGCCTCTCCTTGACTTATGGGCTAGAAAAGGCACTCCGACGGATAATCGTCGAAGCGCCTCTCGTTGTTCGGCATGCAAGTCAAGGTGGGTGGTTCCACCAAGGGTTACTTCAATGGCCGTAGGAGGGACTCTATTGCTCTGATTTGGGCGTTCTTGGATGCGTTGGAAAGCTTAGATCACAGGATATGAGGATCTAATGTGATCTCACTGTGATGAATAACAAAGACATGTTTAGATTCAGTTCTACTCAATGCGACGTGGTTTGCCTACTCACATCTGTGATCCTTGTGCTCCACACTCTTTACCTTGGGTGTCCATTGGCTGCCCCAAACATTGGTAGTGCGCATCAATGAGAGCTAGGCATCCTTGAGGGTACTTCCACACCTAGTAGTGCCAACAAAGGGTTTTGGACCCACGTGCCTAGAAGGACCCTAGCTCTCTTGCATGCTACCACCACTCACCATGACAATGACTGAGCAAGAGAACATCGGCGCCGTCACGAAGTTTGACAGGATTGGCTTCCTCTTGTGGAGGTGGCAATGTGAGGTCTACCTCAATGACAAGGGCCTGCTTGAGCTGGTCAATGGTGAAGAGAAAGCCCCTCTAGAAACTACGACACTGGAGGAAGTGGAAAAGTACAAGAAGAGCAACAAGATGGTGCTTGCTTTGTTGGTGTTAGCGCTAGCTCCGATGCAGCACGCACTGATTCAAGGGTGCACAGAGTTCGCGGAGGCCTAGAAGAAGCTCTGCACCATCTACCAGTCCACCAACCTCTCCAACCAGCTCTTAGTCTTCAAGAGGCTCGTAACCCTCCGAGCCAACGAAGGCGATGACATCATGGAGATCCTGTAGCAGATCGAGTCCCTTGCTACCGAGTGCGTAGCCACAGGTTGGAAGGTTGACCCTCAGCTGCAAGCCATGATCCTCCTCTTGACGTTGCCAGACAGTTTGAGTCCCTTGATCACCGTCGTAGGCGGTTGGTCCTTCGATGAGCTAAAGTACCTCAAGGTGGCTGAGTACATTCGCAATGAATGGATGTGGCATGGTGGGAGAGAGAGCGGGGCAACATCAGGTTCCGCCTATGCCGTCCGCCCTCAAGATGGAGGGGGAGGCAAGAAGGGGAAGTGTGCCAAGCAGGACACTCAGAAACGTGACAAGAAAGGGGAGTGCTACGTGTGTGGAAAAGAAGGCCACTACGCATGAAACTGCCCCAACAGGAAGTCGGACTAGCCAGGGAAGGCTTGAAAGAAGGACGACCATGCAATGATGGCAAGGGAGTGCACCGACTAAGCAGATCTGAGAGTCTCCTTGATTGAATCCAGATCGGACCACCACACATTATGCAAGTGGGCAGCATTCTTCACCTATGGCGCCTCGGAGCGGTGCATGACAGTGGTCAACAGCAAAATAGAGTTGGCTGCCGTTGAGGGCAACTTTTGCATCGAGGTAGATGTGGACGGGGAGGTTGTCACGAGCACAATTCATGACATTCTCCACATGCCCAACTTTGGGGAAAATCTCCTATCTGTGAGCCACCTTACTGACAAGGGGCTTGAGGTGCTCTTAAACAAGAAGGAGGCTATCATCTGGAAAGAGGGGAACGGCAAGGTCATTGCACGTGGAAAGCAAGAGGACGACTTGTACCTGCTCCGTGCAAAGATCCTTGGCAAGCGGGTGGGGTCCGATGTCACCCACCTTGCGAAGAAGGACAATGGATACATGGACCTATGGCAGAGCCGCCTGTGTCACATTGCTCCCTCAAGTGTGAGGGACATGGCAAAGAAGGAAGTGGTGTAGGGTCTTGAGGTCAAGAGCTTCGATGGAGCCAAGAACTCCTCGCACAAGCCGTGCGTGATTGGCAAGGTGACATGACAGCTGTTTGACGACAAAGGGACGCGTGCATCGGCAAAGTTGGAGGTGGTTCTCACAGATGTGTGCGGACCATTTTAGAGCTCCATTGGGGGCACTCACTACTTTGTGATGTTCATTGACAATCACAGCCACAAGATCTACCTCTACATCATCAAGAGGAAGAGCGATGTCTTGTCGTATATGAAGGATTTTGTGGCGGCAGTGGAGAAGCAAACAGAGTTGAAGGTGAAGGCGTTCTAGAGCGACAATGACGGTGAGTACGAGGACTGCTCGGCATGGATGAAGAGTAAGGGGATCGAGTAGCAGGAAAGTATGCCACATTCTTTGCAACAGAACGGCATTGCCGAGAGGGAAAACCGCACCATCCTCAACATGGTCCGGTCCATGTTGAGCGATGCCGACCTCGCGTAGCGGTACTGGGGCAAGGCGGCACGGACAGCGGCGTGCATCATACATCTGATGCCCACAAAGTCGTTAAAAGACGTGGAGTCCAAGGTGTGAAAGATGCTACAAGAGATGTGGAGCGGGAGGAAGCCAACTGTGGCTCACCTCCACACGTTTGATTGCATTGCACATGCTGTTGTGCAAGCACGGGAGGGGTGGGGCAAGCTGGACCCGCAGACTCGCCGTTGCATCATCGTCAGGTATGAGAGCAGGGGAAAGTCGTACCAGCTCTTTGACCCTTGGAGGTAGCACATCATGAAGATTCACGATGTCTTGTGCGACGAGGACAGCCTTTGGTTGGACAAGGATGTGGGTCTCTCCAAGCGTGGGGAGTGGTTGCCACTCCTTGAGGGGGAGACATTGAAGGACGCAAAAGAGGGTGAGGTTCGAGCAGCTCCGAGTGGTGTGAACCATCCGGGGGATGGGGGGGCGGCTAATTTGCATTCAGTTGAGTCAGACAATGAGTCCAAAGTGCCGGTAGCAGTGGAGCTGAATGAAGATGTAAGGAGTGAGCCCGCATCTCCACAGTCCCCAAGAGAGGAGGAGGAATGCAGTGCAAGTGGCCTCGTAAGAGGGCACTTGTAGTAGCAGCAATGGAAACAATAAAATCAACCTCAATAACAATAGCCTCGAAGAAGCGGATGTGTAAGGAGGATGAAAGAACATTACGATGTTGCAAAGGGCATCTGAACTGGGTTCGCTTGAGCATTCTGTACGTAAGAGGAGCCCTAGACAGTCAAGGAGGCGTTGTGGCAGAAGGATGGGGCTGAGTGGGAGGGAGCAATAAAATCTGAGCTCACCTCCCATGAAGAGAATGGTACTTGGCAGCTGATTGACAGGCCAGAGGGCATAGAAATATGGGCTCCAAGTGGATCTTGAAGAAGAAGCTCACCAAGGAGAAGAAGGTGGAACGGTATAAGGCGTGGCTGGTTGTAAGGGGGTATGCCCAGTGGAAGGTTGAACACTACAATAAGACCTTCGCAGCGGTGGCAAAGTTTGCCTCCATCCGCTCCATCCTCTCCGTGGCTGCAGTGCGTGACTACGAAGTTCACCAAATTGATCTAAAAACCGTAGTCCTCGATGACAACCTGGACAAGGAGGTCCTCATGGAGGTGCCGGAGGGGTGGACGTGCCGCTGGAGAAGGTGTGTCGGCTTCAGTAGGCGCTTTACTGGCTAAAGAAAGTGCCACTCATGTGGTACCTGAAAATGGACAGCTTCATGGCCAAGCTTGGCTTCAAGCGCTGTGAAACGGATCAAAGTGTGTACGTGCAGAATCAGCCGAGGTTGTACCAGATCCTGTTTCTTTACGTTGATGACCTCATCCTTGTGTCATCAGACATGGAGGAGCTGGTGAACCTGAAGCGGCAGCTGGGTGGTTGGTTCAAAATGACTGACATGGGCGAGCTTGAGTACTATCTTGGTGTTCCCATCAAGAGGAACCACAAGGCACGCATGCTGGAGATGGGGTAGGCAAAGTATGTGCAAGAGGTACTCTACCACTACAACATGGAGGAGTGCAATCCCATCGGCACACCTATGACCACCACATGTGAGTTGAGCTTGAGCATGGGGCCGAGCACGGATGAGGAGAAGGAGGAGATGGCAGGTGTGCTGTATCAGTCCGCTATGGGCAGCATCATGTACTCCATGGTGGTGACGCGACTTGACCTGGCCTTTGCAGAGGGCCAGGTGAGTCGCTATGTTGCTGACCCTGGGCTACTGCACTTGCAAGCGGTGAAGCGAATCCTTCGCTATCTCTTGGCGACAAAACAGTCGCGGCTGGTGTTTTGAGAGGGAGCGCGTGGCAACTCCCTTGACTTGGTTGGCTACTCCGATGCCGACTGGGCTGGTGATGTGGATGACATAAAATCAACGTCGGGTACGTGTTTGTGCTTGGTGGTGCAACAACTTCATGGGCAAGTAGGAAGCAAGACTACGTGGCACTATCCAGCACCGAACCGGAGTACATTGCGCTAGTGGAAGTCGCAAAGGAGGCAGTGTGGCTGCAGTGGCTGCTAAAGGAGATTGGGGTGCCACGAAGGAAGCCGGCGGTACTCAATGTGGACAACATGAGTGCCATCAGCCTCACCCAGAACCCTGTGCTGCACAGGAAGACCAAGCACATTGAGATCCGCATCACTACGTGCGAGACTTGCTGGCGAAGGGAGATGCAACTATTGTACATTGTGGCACTAAGCGCATGCTCGCCGACGCCATGACCAAGGTACAACCCAAGGACAGGCATGACGCAAGCTGCATGGAGCTTGTTCTGTTTTGTGAGGTTTAAAATGCTACAGGTTCTAAGGACAGGGTATCAAGGCTTTAAGTGCAAGGGGGAGACTGTTGAGATGGTGTGTCCCTTGCCATGAGTGCCGTTGATTTCACTCCCTGGTTTGATCACTGTGGAGTGGTCAAACACCTGATCTAACTAGATTTGGATTTCTTGGAATTTTCCATACAAGATCGAGCTTTGAATTGCTCAATTTGAGTGAGAATTCAGAAATTTAGCCTAGCCCCAAGTTCGGGTGTTTGGCGGGTGGAATCTGGTACCCGCCATGGGTGGCGGGATAATCCACCGCCAGTGATCCAAGTTTGTCTCCAACAAGCTTTGAATGCACCAGGAGCATGAATGAAGTGACCAAAGTGACCTCCTTGACGATGGTGAACCTCTCCCTAACTTATGGGCTAGAAAAGGTGCTCCGACGGGTCATCGTCAAGGCACCTCTCGTTGTCCGGCGTGCAAGGCGAGGTGGGCGGCTCCACCAAGGGTTACTTCAATGGCCCTAGGAGGGAATCTACTGCTCTGACTTGGACGTTCTTGGATGCATTGGAAAGCTTAGATGACAGGATATCAAACTGATGTAATCTCACTGTGCTAACCAACAAAAAATGTTTCAATTCAGTTCTATTGGATATGATGTGTTCTTTCCACTCACATCCGTGATCCTTGTGCTCCACACTCTTCACCTTTGGTGTCCATTGGCTGCCCCAAATATTGGTAGCGTGGATCAGTGAGAGCTAGGCATCCTTGAAGCTGCTTCCACACCCACTAGTGCCAACAAACATCCTCTACAATTCCACCTAACCCGGTGCCCGAGTGGGGTTAGGTCCCACGTCCCATGGGACCCTCAATCACACAGTTCATCTCACACTATGGCACATTCGCTATCAGCCTTTTACATTCCTTTGCCCATTTTCTCACATGGCTTTTGGATCATCAATTCAGTAGCCACCCATCACATCATGTCTTGTTGTTCCTCCTTCATGTATCCCGAGTCTATAGGCATTGCTTGCTATGTTCGAACGGCTCCGGCCAACTCCTTTCTGTCAAAGGAGTCAGAGTTGTTCCGTTCACAGGACCAAGCGGTGATCTCTTTTTACTAGATATTCTGTATGTGCCTGATTTGGAGGTCAACTGACTGTTTGACACCAACCTTGATGATCAGGGGATGGAATTCTTGTCCAGCCGTGACCTTGGCACCATTTCAGTTTGTTCCTTAGGCTATGTTGTGCTTCATGCGCTTCAGTGTGGCCGTCCCTTCTGTGACCTTCTCTCTCTCTCTCTCTCTCTCTCTCTCTCTCTCTCTCTCTCTCTCCC
>SZWC01014635.1:36634-50417 GCA_023375785.1 Penium margaritaceum
TCTCTCTCTCTCTCTCTCTCTCTCTCTCTCTCTCTCTCTCTCTCTCTCTCCCTCACACATCAAGGACCCATCAAAACACCATTCCGGAGGTGCACATGTCCCTATACGTAGTGGCCGTGCTCCTCACGTCGTTGGGGTCTGTTTTGATGAGTTAATCATCGAGTTTGGTAATGGGGATTGATGTGGTTTGAAACCTGTTCGCAGGCCTGCAGTCAGAATTTTGATTATGTCCCTCAGTATCAAACTGCAATACTGAAATCCGGCGAATCATCCAACGGACGCCTCGGCATTCTTCTGGAGAAAAACTCCCAGATGGAATTTTGTTACTTGTTCCTGTCAATTATTCACCGGCAGTCAAACCGCGGCCGATTCCCAAAGCCGCCGTGCACACCCCAAATTTCGAAGCCCACATCTCTCTTGTTACTTGTCCGATTCTGGTAAAACAACTTCCACCGCATTCAGCAACTCATCAAATTTTAGGGGCAATCCTCCATTTTGGCATCCGAGCAATCCTCAAGTCGCCAGATCCAACTGCGAGGAATTTTCTCTCTCTGGCGGCTCGTCGGCACCT
This sequence comes from Penium margaritaceum, assembly GCA_023375785.1. Taxonomy (NCBI): domain Eukaryota; kingdom Viridiplantae; phylum Streptophyta; class Zygnematophyceae; order Desmidiales; family Peniaceae; genus Penium; species Penium margaritaceum. The sequence goes on from SZWC01014635.1 coordinate 37,206, forward strand.
CCCGGCGCCGCACTTGGACATGTAGAGGGGCAAACATTCAGCATTCACCCCCTTGCACCTGCCATGCCTACAACTCCTTCTTGCTCTCACTCATCTTCTGCTACATCCTCCAGCCCATCATAGCTGGTCATCCGAAGCCCGGCCACGCTCATTGCGTGCCGGTCAACGGGTTGCGCTTTGGTCAACCAATCTGCAAGCATGTTGTGTGTGCTGCAATATTACAACATCACCTGCCCCTTTTCAACCATGTCCCGTGCGTAGTGATAACGCACGTCGATGTGCTTTGTCCTCCTGTGCTACGTTGGGTTGTTGGTCACTAAGATGGAGCTGGTGTTGTCCTCGTGCACCACCGTAGACTCCAGTTGCGGCACGTCTGGCTCCCCCAGCAACCTGCGGAGCCACATCGCCTCCTTGACCGCCTCAGCCAGCGTGATGTACTCTTCTTCCACTATGGAGGTGGTGACACAGTCTTGGTTCCTATTTCACCACAAGACCGCTTCACCAGTGAGGAAGAACATGTAGCCAGATGTGGACTTTTGCTTGTCTACATCGCCAGCGTATTCTGCATCCGTAGAGCAGACCAGCACAGGGTCTGCCCGTTCCTTACCCTCGAATCTCAAGCCGCATGTCGCGTCACCTGCAGGTAGCGAAGGATGTGTTTGACCACCTTTCAGTAAAGTGGCCCTAGATCGTACCTGCTCACTTGGCCCACTGTGTAGGCTAGGTCCAGTCGAGTCGCCACCATGGCGTACATGAGGGTGCCCACCGCCTATTGGTAGGCCACTACTGCCATATCCTCCTGCTCTTCTTTTGTTTGTGGTGCCATTGCCGCACTCAGTTCACATGTCATGGAGACCAGAGTTCCAACTGGTTTGCAGTCCTACATGATGTACTGCTTTAGCACCTCGGCCACATATTTGGCCTGCCCCAGCTCAAGCGTGTGCGCCCTCCGATTTCGCATGATGCTCACCTTGAGATAGTACTCTAGCTCCCCCAAGTCCGACATGTGGAATGTGCTGCTTAACTACTCTTTCAGCCACTGTAGGCTCGGCAAATGCATCGAGCATAAAATCAGGTCGTCCATGTTGAGTGAAATGATCTGATGGAGCTGCTTGTCGTTCCGCACATACACACTGTGATCCGCCTCACGACGCTTGAAGCAGAGTTGTGCCATGAATCTGTCAATCTGTTGGTACCAGCATCTAGGCGATTGTTTTAGCTAGTACAAGGACTTTCGCAACTTACACACCTTGCTCTCCGGCGCCTCCACCCCCTCTAGCACCTCCATGTAGATCTCTTTGTCTATAATTCCATTGAGGAAGACCGTCTTTACGTCCATTTGGCAGAGCTCCATGTCCATCGCGGCCAGCAATGAAAGGATTGCCTGCATGCTTGTGAACTTGGTGACGGGAGCGCACGTCTCATCGTAGTGCTTGCCCTTACGCTCTGCGTATTCCTTTGCTACCAAACGCACCTTGTATTTGTCAACCACACCTTCCTTTGTGAACTTGGTCTTAAAGACACACTTTGAGCCGATGACCTTGGCATCTTCTGGCCTCCCATGTGTCGTTTTCCGTGATGGACGCCAGCTCCAATGTGATGGCTGCATCCCATTGATGCCCTTCGGGCCATGTAAGCACCTCTTGCACGGTAGTCGGCTCCTTTCATGCAGCCAGCATGCACCGTGTCATGCCGATCCATTGACCAGTACTTGCGTCGAAGCGCTTTCCAGATTTTTGTTGCCTCCCACAGTGGCGCGGCAGTTTTGGTGGCGAATTGTTGCTCTGTTGCGATCCCTCCGACTCAGCACGCTCCAGTGAATCATCGACCGGACGGCTCTCCGAGCATCTCTCCCGCTCCGGCAAAACATCGCCTGAACAGTCGGCACGTCTAGTGGATCTTCCACCGACTTCTGATGCACACTATGTCGGGAATGCGTACCTTGACACCCTTGGTGCATTATCCATCGGATCCTTCCAGTAGATCTCCTCATCAGCTTGATCGTCATTTGAGTCCTCTGCGTTGGCTGCCAAAGCTGGTGCACCATCACGCTTCGATGCTGCATCCTCCGCTTTGGCATCCGCCTCCTTCTAGTAGTCAAGGATCTGGAACCACTCCCCCGTCTTTGGAGCGTCCACTACGTCCACATTATTGCTGTTGATGTAGCTCTACTTCTCATTGAACTCCACGTCTGGGCTGTAGATTACCTCCTCCTTGCATATGTCGTAAAGCCTGTACACCTTATGCATGCTCTCATAGCCAAGGAAGAGATACGACTTTGTGCGCGGCTCCAGCTTGCTATCGCGTCACTGCATAGCCTACACCATTGCGTGCGCCTTGCACCTGAACACTTTGAGGTGTACCACACTCGGCTTGCGCTCACTCCAAACCACCTGCGGCGTCTTCCAGCCGCTCTTCCTTCAGCATTGTTGTTGGGGTGAGGTTGATGGTGTAGCTCGCCGTGTGCAGAATTTTTGCCCAAGCTTCGTGGCAATTCCGCATCCACCAACATGGTCCGTACCATGTTCAGCAACGTCTGATTTGCCCGCTCTGCCACGCCATTTGACTGAGGCAAATAAGGCGTAGTTTGTTCTCATTTTATGTCCTGCTGGTTCATCCATCCGTCACTACCCATGTACTCTCCAACATTGTTGCTGCGTAGCGCTCTGACCTTCTGATCAGTCTGCCTCTCCACTGCAGCAACGTACTCCTTCAGTCGGTTCAGGACCTCGCCTTCCTGCTTCATGAAGTAAAGGTAGAGTTTTTTCGCTATAGTCATCAATGAAGGTGACAAAGTAACGCGCACTGCTCTTTGATGCCATCTTGAATGGTCCGCACACGTCCTTGTGCACGAACTCGAGCAGATCTGAGGCATGTTCACGTTCTCGTTGAACAGTTTGTGCCGCGCCTTGCCCATGAATCAAGGCTCACACATTTTTTTCTTTTCTGCATTTGTCGCCTCATCCACTCCATCGATGATAAGGCCACGTACAAGCTCACGCCTTGCCATTTCTTTCACGACTATGGGTGAGGAATGCCTCAGTCGTTGGTGCCAAAGCTCAAGATCAGCTCCCTCTTCTTTGGCCATGTTGACGGTGCGTTCTTGCAAGTGTGTTGCATCTATCCTCGTGAGGATCACCTTGGTCTCCACAATGAAGAGGCTTCCTTTGCGCTCAGCCTCCAGCATAGGCTCACCGCCAATGTCGTTCTGCACGACTGTCCCCTTTCTCCTAAAGGGGACAATCCATTCTTTAGGACTGCACGTCCTTGATGACGTGCAGCACCGGCTTCCCACCAACCACCACCTCCACGTCCGCATCTCCTTGGCGAGCCGCCGCCTTGAGCTTGTCGTTCGCGACCACTATGGAATTGCTGGACTTGGTGCAGTTGATGAACCCGACCTTCTCAACCTAGGTATGCTCCTGCGCTCCAGAGTCAAGATATCGTCGGTTGGCCTTCTTGTGGTAGTGGTTTTGAGTGCCGTTGAGGAGCGCCTTCTTGTCTTTGGCGTCCTTGCTGCCGGCCTTTGCCTTCTTGGTGTACTCACGGTTCCAATGACCCTCCTTGCCGCAGTTACGATATGCATCCTGCTTGGCGCCCTTCTTGCCGCTGCCATGTCCGCCACATCCTTTGGCCCCGCTTCTACCACCACGTGTTTTGGTGACGAGGGCCGACGAAGAAGATGAGGAATCCCCGTAGCTCCGTCACTGCGCCTCGTTATGGATGTACCTTGCAACCGCACCATAGGTGAGCTTGTCCTCTGCCTATCCTCCCAAGATAGTGATGAGAGGGTCCCAACTGTCGGGAAGGGCCATGATGAGGGTCATCCCCTACAACTGCGCGTCGATCTTCCACCCCACGTCGTTGCATTGTGAGGCAAGTGACTCAATCTGCTGCATAACAGAGATGACATCATCTCTCTCCTTGATTCTCATAGCCAAGAGTCACTTCATTGCAAACCTTTTCTTCACTAGCGACTTGGATTGATGGATGGAGCAGAGTCTTTGCCAAGCCTCGGCTGCCAGCTTGCAGCCCTGAAAGTAGCCCCACTGCGACTCAGCCGTACTGGACATCAATAGCATGAGCACCTCCATCGCCATTGCTTTGTCGAGGACTTCCATTCCCTTCATAACCTCTAGCAGCCCCTTATGCGCAAGGTATAGCTCAAAGTGCCACCTCCATAGCTCGTAGCCAGCCACCTGCATACTTCTGGATGAGGTGTAGCTTCTCCTTTTGCGCCATTTACGCAATCTTCAGTTCTGGGACCTGTGAGTTTGACTGCGATGTCATCCCCAAGGTCATGAGCGATTTGTGGACCGGTCAGGTCCGTGGGCCCATAACCCTATGTCCGAAAACTGCCCCCGAGTGGAGGTAGTTCCGATGTGCCCCGACAGGTCTGCACTTGGTGCGCACGGCTTTGTATCGGATTCTGAGTCTATGCCTAAGCGTTCTGGTCCCCTCATGTTATGTTTTTGGGAGTGGAAAACAGTTGTGAGACAGTCACTTTTGCAAAGAGAAGATCACAATTTTTCATCAGTTTTTTAACATGAACATGATATGAACATTTGTAGGGCTAGTCATGAGCTCTCCAATGCAGCAAATCGTGCGAGATTTGTATCACCGTAGCTCCCGCTATGTCAGCCAAAGCGCAACACCCCAAACTAGTCGATCAGTTGTCGGCGCGCAACACGTCGCCCGCCGAGACACCCTCACACATCAAGGACCCATCAAAATGCCATTCCAGAGGTGCAGATGTCCCTACACGTAGTGGCCGTGCACCTCGTGCCTTTGAGGTCTATTTTGATGAGTTAATCATCAAGTCTGGTGATGGGGGTTGATGTGGTTTGAAACCTGTCGCTGACCTGTAGTTACTATTTTTACTAGGCCCCCAAGTAAAAAATACTACTATTGAGTTTCGCACTCCGAGCTAGGATTTTGGCTCAGTAACAATCTGAGCCAAAATTTTGACAAAGTCCCTCAATAACAAACTGTACTACTGAAATCCGGCAAATCATCCACCGGACGCCTCAGCCGTCGTCCCGAGAAAAACCCCGGATGGAATTTTGTTACTCGTTCCGGTCGATTATTTACTGGCAGTCGGACCGCGGCGGACTCCCAAAGCCGCCGTGCACACCCCAACTTTGGAAGCCCATATCTCCCTTGTTACTTGTCCGATTTCGGTGAAACAACTTCCACCGGACTAAACAACTTGTGAATTTTTGGGGCCAATCCTCCATTTGAGGATCCAAACAATCCTCAAGTCTCCATATCCAACAGCACGAAATTCCTTCTCTTTGGCAGCTCGTCGGCGCCTCCCAACAGCGCACTTGGGCATGTAAAGGGACAAATCTTCAACACCTTGGTGTTTCCTCCTACTCCATAGCTTGGTGGTTATGAGATGTTTCAGGCTGCTGTGTCATTGAATCCCGTGGTGCTATATTATTTAAGGATGTGATTGAACATGATATCCCCTCCCTTTTCTCTCCTGCCTCTCTTGTCCCAATCTCTAGGTTTGGGAGAAGTCTCATAGTGTCTACACCCGTTTCAATGCAGCCTGACCCTATTGTATCCTTGGATGAGGACAGCGACCCTGTCCCTGAGTGTGTCACATCCTTAAGCCCCAGTCATACTCCCTCATCTACTGAATCCTCTTCCTCTTTGTCGCTAGCCTCTATTCCACTGCTTGTAATGTACTATGTTAGTTCATTGCTTGCATCCATTCCTCCTGGCACCCTTGTGGACTCTTCCACACCAATCCTTTGTGACTCTTTGTTACCTCCTCAACCTTCCTCTCCCATCTCTCATCCTACCTTTATCTCTTGCCTTGTCTCTCCAGATGTACGGGCTGGTTGATTGCGTGGTCTCCCAAACAAAGTCACAAGACCACCACGACTACCTCTCAAGGCCCTTCTTCACTTGAATTCATAGCTCACAGAAAGAGTATGCAGTCAGGGGAGCCTGGACTTCGTGTCCCTAGGCTCATTGTGTCAGTGGAACAGTCGGCCTTAGTATGAGTGGTGCACCCTACCTTTGCTGATAGGTAATCTCTTGTAGAGCGTGAGTTTCATCATGCTCTCACTGTGTTTGGATCTGTTTATGTTACTTCAGCTTTTGCCACTACTGGTCTCTCACCACTGCCTTTAGAGCCTGTAATAGTTCATGAGGATTGCAAAGTTGTTGACTCCTCTATGTGAGAAGTAGCCATGCATGATGAGCTCAAGGCACTTGCTGAGCATGGTGTGTATGGTCATGTGGATCTTCCCCCTGGTAGACAATGTGTCTCAACCAAGTAAGTCTGTAGTCGAAAACTTAAGCCAGGTAACACAATCAAGCTCTTCAAGGCATGCCTCACGGCCAAGGAATCTTCCTAGATATCTGGCATGCGCAAGTCTTTCTCATCCTAATTGCTTAGGAAGATTGGGAGCTTGAGCAGATGGGCGCGAACAATGCCTTGCTTCATGGTTGATTGGATTAAGAGATATGCATGATTCAACCTAAAGGGTTTTCAGATGACACCAACGATGGATGGCAACTGTGTAAAGCTTTGTTCAGCCTTTAAAAGTTGCCACGCTCTTGGAAACACGAGATCACATCCAAGCTTGAGGAAGGTTGCTTTGTAGAATCACTATGGACCCTGCTCTATTCCCTGGTGCACCTTCATCCCTGCTTGTTGCCATCATTGCATCTCCCAGTCAAGCTGCTGTTTAAACTGCCAAACCCCTCCTTTAGTCAGCTTACAAACTGAAAGATCTCGGTTTAGCCCGAGTATTTATGGGCATGGAACTTGAGTAGGACCGTGCCAAACGGGCACTACATGTACACCGCTTCTGTGCTGCATCACACTATTGTTGATAGTCCCCTTGGCTTCCACACCGATGACCCCTGTAGGACAGACCCTGCTCAAGTCAATGGATAGCTATAAGCTGGGGGAGACAGTGAAAGTCTTGGACTATCTACATGCCCCTTATGCACCTTACCACCACCACTCGCGTCATTGTGGCCTTTGTTGTCGATGTATTGTCATAGGTCTCTTAGGGCCCCAGGGAGCAAAACCTCAAGGAAACACTTTGTATGGTGCGATGTTTTTTTCTCATGGTCATACGTGTGCCTATACTTCAGAGCACAACCCTCATTTGTGGTTGATGGATTTAAATGCAGTGACTAGACCCAAGATTCAGAAGCACGCAGTCGCGCATGCTACATGTTTTTGGTAGGTAGAATTGCCGTCTCCTAGAAAAGTGGCAAACAAGGGTGTGTGGCAAGGAGTTTGAGTAAGGCTGAGTATGTAACCCTTGGTACGAGCATGCGTGAAGCTGTCTGGATTTGTCGCTTGATGCAAGAGCTGCGTGTTCCTATGCACTGTATCACCATGCGATGTGATAACCAAAGCACGAAAGAAATTTTCGAAAATGATTGTGTGCATCACTATTGCATAAAACAAAGCAATGTCAAGAATCAATTTGTTTGGTAATGCATTGCAACTGGCTTGGCTTGGGACGTTTGGGTGGATATGGGCTCACAATAAGCGGAATCCCTCGCAAAGGCTCTCATCAGAAACATCTTCAAGTTTGGCATTCACGCTGTTAGTCTCATCTATCCTCGCGATCCCGGATGTTCTCTCTCTCCTTGTTCTTGTTTCACCTGATAATGGCTTGTCTTGGCATGCGGGGGCTGCAATTGCGGGTCATGGGGGAGCATTAATGATGGTGGTTGCATTGTAACCCATCAAACATGCAATACCCCTTGTCTTGCCTCAGATGCTTTTCCTACCACACTGTGCACATGAGACTAAGTGGACAACTGCGGTGAAACTTTTGCTATAAGATGGAGATTCACATGGTGGACCTCTCACACTCCAGCAACGGTTCCCCATTTGATTGCACACAGCCACATGATGTCTTTCCTCCTTGATGTTCTCTTCCTCATGGAAGCTTGGGTCCTAGAGCCATCTTTGGATTTGTTGTAGTTGTGGAGAAATGGATTTGTTGTAGCTAGCCGGTGCTTATCCTCAGGGGGCCACCCGACCAGGCTAACCATGTGTTGTGGTGAATAGCTGCCCTCAGCTTTATGGAAAGAGGTTAGGCCTGACCTGCTGGTGGCAGTGTGGTGCTGATGTGGTTCTTGCATTGTTAGCACCACGCTCACCGAGCTCTCACTCCCATGTACTCCAATTCACAATGTTTTGAAGTGAACTCCTCAATAAATTATGGCTATATCTGTCACCATGGTGTGCCTCGTGGGGGCTTTATGCATGTACTTGCGTGTTTGGAGGGTTGTTCCTTGTGACTTCACAGGCTCCCGTAGTTAACTAGAATATGTATTCATAGTCAGTCTACTTCAATCACATGTGTTGAACCTATTGAGTGCATACATATAATAGCGAGAAAAAAATCAAGGCATGTTTTGGGTCGTCAGCACTTGAGCCGATGGACGAGTGCGACGTTGTGTGTGGTCACTTCAAAAACTCGATTGAGAAGTCGGGGATTCTGAGACGATCAAAGCGCGGATTTGTAAAAGCATAATTCCGTTGAGAAGTGGTTTAAAAAGTATCTAATTTTTTATGTGTTCTGGGAAATTTCTGTCAAACATTCTAGAATGTGGTCGAATGTGTCAAAATATGTGGAAATTGAACACCAGAGGTCGAGGCAGGTGGCCAAAATTCCCTTGACCGATCTTTGTAAAATTATTGGTTTTTATGCGCGGTGGGACATAATTATAGTGAAAAAATTTCCCACTCAAAGTTTTGGGATTCGAGTACATGTGGGATGCAACGAAGAAGGTTATGATAGTTTTGGTATTGCTTTGCTTTGTGATAAATTTTGAGTTAGATAATTTATATATTTTTCATTGCATTCAATGTATTCATCCTGCATCTAGATAAAAAGGAGGACTGAATGAGGTTTGAGGCTTGTTGTTACTTCCAACGTGCTTCAGCAATGTGTGTAAGTTGAGTTATGTCAGCACCTCCAAAATGCATGCTCCAGAAAAAGTTGAGACGGGACGTTCTGGTTCCTGGATGCATCGTCTCCGCTCACGCGGAATGGGAATGCGTCTCGGAGCAGGCGAGCTGCTGCGGTCCGAAGCTCCTTGGAGGCGAATGAGAGGGTGGGGTACTAATACTGGCCAAAACCTTAGCCAACAGGCTTACACCAATCCTCCCCCATGTTATTAACACAAATCAGACGGGTTTCATCCAAGGTCGCAATATCAAACACACACTATCAACCATCCTTGACCTTCAACACTGGTCTACCGCAACGACATCCAACCTCACCTTCCTCCTTGCGGATCTTGAGAAAGCATATGACACCCTACTGAGACCACACCTCTACAGAACTATGGAAGATATGGGTTTCCCTGTTGTATATACTCGCTGGATTCAAGCCACTCTTAACCACACTAGAACCAGTTTCCTCCTCAATGGGCACCTCTCGCCACAAATAAGAACTGAAACAGGAGTTCGACAAGGCTGCCCTATTGCACCATTACTCTTCATCATTGCGATGGAACCTCTGAATCAATACTTCGCAAACTGAATTGACAAACCTATACCAGACTTTGAACAATGTCCATCCTTTGGTGCATACGCGGATGACACTACCGTGATGATAAAAGACCGCCACAACCTGGACAAAGCAGAACAAATCCTAAGCATCAGCAAAGACTTAACCAGACTCAAAGCAAATGCAGGAAAAACTCTACTTTTTCCAGCAGGACCTCACACGAATGCACCACTCTCCGCCATCTACTCGGAGTCGACAGACCCACAACGGATCCTGGGCATAAAATTAGATCACGATGTCTACAACAACTCGATGTGGCGCACAGTCACCCAAGAAATCAAAGAAGCCGCCATCCGCTGGCGCAATTTTCACTTCAGTCTACCCACTAAACTAGTCATCATCCGAACATATCTTATCCCAAAATTTCTTTTCCATTCGGGAATATCACCCCCCTCATCTGATATCCTCATACAAATCCAAACAATCATACTCAACTTTCTATCAGCATCAAAACAAGACGGAAAACTTCGCTTTATCAACAAAAATGTCGCTATCAACCACCCAAACAACGGTGGTCTCGGAGTTCTATGGCCCACCGTTCTGGTACAAGCACAAAGTGCCCAACGAGCTTAGGACTACCTAACGCCAGAACACCACACTTGGAAATGGGTAGCAAGCAACGCTAAATGTTTCTACAAGAAAGGCCATTTCTTTTTATCTCACCCTGACATCCTTAAGTTCAAAAACCATCTATGCCCAAGATGGACAGACATACTCAAACATTTTCTAGAGTCTAAGCCAGAAATCAATCCCCCACCGTTGCTTCGCCAAGAACTTCTAGAGGAATATGTAGCTTTCAACCGTTTCCTCCTCAAACCAAACAGAAAGCCTTTTGGCCTAGACAAGCATGAGCATCACCTACTAGAGAACGAAGTACAACTAAAACACGTATTCCACGAAACATTCGATAGTGAATCCTTCACACAAACAGCTCTCTCTAAATGTGGAACCACAGCACAGAACGCTAACGTAATAAAAAGAGTGGCCAAACAAATCCCCCCCTAGTGGCTAGACATCATCCTCGGCAAAAAGGAAGACAACTCAACACATCATGCCTTCTGGTGCATGAAATCCTACACTACCATGCTACCCGAATTAATCTACAAAATCCAACCCCAAGATGATGGTTATCTAGCAATAGCGTACTCAGTCAGCCCTACCCTCAACATCGAACCAACAACTCTACCCACCACAACCATCCATGATCTCAGCATCTGGACACCAGTACACACACAAGACAACACATTCATTGGATGTTGCAACAATACAACCATTCCGTCGTGGAGACTGTCACCCTCAAGGAAACCCAAACTGTCTGAAATTTACAACATACTAATACAAAGTCATCTTAAGGAGGTCACATATCACGACAAATGGGTAGAAGAAGGTGCATCGAACTTCCCAAAAACTACCCTTAAAACTATCCTTCACATCCCAACTATCACCACGAAACAAAAAGACACGACTGCTAAAATCCTCCTGCGAAGCATTCAAGTAAGAATCCGCATGCAGTTCTTCCCACCACCCTTCAAAGTTCTGTGCCCTCTATGTTCCCTCATTGAAGAAACAATCACACACGCCTTTGAACAATGCCCAAAAATCTGCCAAATCTCGATCAAACTCCAAGAGAGTTTTTCGCTCATCTGTGAACGCACTTCAGACACCAATTTCATTTTCTATGATCATCATCCACTTTTTCACTGGTGGCAGACACTTCAAGCCATAACATTCAGAGAAATATGGGCATACAGATGTCAAATCTCACTCAAGGAGAAAAAGGGCCTCAGGAATCCAACCACCCTTCTAGCAAACTCAATCACTGAATTGTTCGAAGAACAACTAAACCTACATCTACTACGACTACACCACAACAAAGACAGAAAAGGCCACTGACATTATGTTACACCAGCTCACCCAACATCCAAAAATCTGTAACGTTGATAAGAAATTAATCCCTCCCTATCTAGCAATCCACCCAACGCTGAAAAAAATCTGGCAAAACAAAACTAACATTTCGGGGGGACGGGTACTTCAGGGCTCAGTGTAAAAACTAGTCCTGATCCCCCAAGCCATAGGGTCACGACCCGTGGCAAAGGTACCCTGAGGGGTGAGGGTTGGTGGGTGTGACTCCCACATAATCCATAATGGATTTTCCCATCGTGGTCACCTAAACTGGTGTGCTCTGTCACATAAGGCACAGTCTTTTGACTGAAAGCTTTCACCACAGGGGTTTCTCCCAGAACCCCAAGGGTGCAGCATAGGTTCCCTCACCTCTAAGGCTGTCTAAGCCACAAAAAAAGAAGAAGGAAAAAAAAAAAAGTGGAAAGTTGCACACAAGTATGCATCGGGTTACATAGTATACATAGTCAATAAAGCAATAATAATTGAAATGACTGGAAAGAGGAATGCCGCATACAGAAATGAATGAAAACTAAAGGTAACACAATTGAATAATGAATTCTGATATTTCATGAAAGATTAAACGTGGAATGTTGATTTTGTGACAATCTCTGTGAAAGTTTTGAATGGATTGTTATTCATTCATGTATTGTGAAACAAGAATGAAAATGATTTGTGTGGTTTTTTGGTTGGATGTGATACAGGAAGACATTGCTGGTGTGAGTAACAAAATAATGATGTAAGGAAGTGATTTTATTCATGTATATGTGTATAAACATATGTATGTGTGTATGTATGTCTCTAAGTGTATAGAAAGATTGATAGATAAACAGATATACATATATATATATATATACATATTTATATATATATATATCGATTTATGTCTTAGTCACTTTTTTCTAATCTATAACTGCTTCGTTTTCCCCTTAGCAATATGAATTCCCTCCTAGGTTCCCAGGTTCCACTCTCTTGCTTTTTTGGTGCACACGCTAGCCCTCTACCCTTCCCCCTTCTCCTCCCTGGTAAAGACAGCTGAACAAAAAACTGTTCAAGTCCTTTTTGCCATGTGTGGGTCGAGGTGGTCGCCTTATCTGCAAAGGAGTTGTTGAGGCACAGGTGACGAGAAAAAAAATGGGTTTTGAACAAATGCTATAAAGCAGGCCATGAAAAGAGACGCGAAAAGTGTGAGGCAATGAGAAAAGGTGCAGGTAACAAAAGTAGAAATGCAGTCGACAAAGATAAGGACGCGACAAAAAAAATTACGGATGAGAAACAAAAACAATGTTTGGGCCGACGTGAAGGACAAAAGCTGTCGGTTGCAGGTGCTCTCGTCCTCTCCCATTCTACCTTTCGTTGTGGCTGTTGGTGCGTCGACGCTCCTCACGCTCCCTCCGCAGCCTCTGTGCGTAAATGGCTACATTGGTTACCCCCTGATCGTCCGTGGCGTAGCCGGGAAAAAAAAGGTTCTATAGCTCGCCCCACCGATTGTGCCGCTGCCACTGCCGCTACTTACGCCAAGCAGCAAGCAGCAAGCAGCAAGCAGCAATGCAAGCAGCGGCACAAGCGATGTGCCACAGCTTAGATCGCTGCTTGCTGCTTCTTGCGCCGCTGCATAGACAACAGACCACGGACGACAGACGACAAACGACTGACGACAGACGACAGACGACAGACGACTGACGACAGACGACAGACGACAGACGACTGACGACTGACGACGGACGACAGACGACTGACGACTGACGAC
>SZWC01014636.1:18546-42254 GCA_023375785.1 Penium margaritaceum
TGAACTGAGTGCGGCAATGGCGCCGCAAACAAAAGAAGAGCGGGAGGATATGGCAGGGGTGCCCTACCAATCGGCGGTGGGCAGCCTCATGTACGCCATGGTGGCGACTCGACCGGACCTGGCCTACGCGGTGGGCCAAGTGAGCAGGTACGTGGCCGATCCAGGGCCACTACACTGGCAAGCGGTCAAGCGCATCCTCCGCTACCTGCAGGCGACGCGGCACGCGCGCCTATGGTTCGACGGCAAAGGGCGGGCGGACCCTTTGCGTCTGGTCTGCAACACGGACGCAGACTACGCTGGGGATGTGGACAAGCGGAAGTCCACATCCGGCTACGTGTTCTTCCTTGCTGATGCAGCGGTCTTGTGGTGCAGCAGGAAGCAGGACTGCGTCGCCACCTCCACAGTGGAAGCAGAGTACATCGCGCTCGTCGAGGCGGGCAAGGAGGCGGTGTGGTTCCGCAGGTTGCTGGGGGAGATGGGCGTGCCGCAGCTGGAGCCTACGGTGGTGCAAGAGGACAACACCGGCTCCATCTCGCTGACCAACAACCCGACGCAACACAAGAGGAAAAAGCACATCGACGTGCCTTATCACTACCCATGGGACATGGCCGAGAAGGGGCAGGTGGTGCTGCAGTACTGCAGCACGCACAACATGCTTGCGGATTGCTTGACCAAAGCGCAACCCGCGGACCGGCACGCGATGAGCGTGGTCGGACTTGGGATGACCAGCTATGATGGGCTGGAGGGCGCAGCGGAATATGAGTGAGAGCAAGCAGGAGCACCGGGCATGGCAGGTGCAAGGGGGAGAATGTTGAAAAATTGCCCCTCCGCATGCCAAAGTGCGGAGCCGGGAGGCGCCGACGAGCCGCCAGAAAGTGGAAACGCCGCTCCGGCGGATCTGGCAACTCGAAAACTGCTCGGATGCTAAAATGGAGGATTGCCCCTGAAAGTTGACGAGTTTGTGAATCTGGTGGAAGTTGTTTCGCCGGAATCAGACAAGTATCGATGGAGTTATGGCCTTCCAAAGTTGGGGTGTGCGTAGCGGCTCTGGGAGCCGGCTGCGACTCGAAATCTGGTCGATAATCGACCGGATCGAGCAACAAAAATACCATCTGGAGAAAATGCTCCGATAGGCCTGCCGAGGCGTCCGGTGGATGATCCGCCTGATCAGGTGGATCATCCACCGGATCCAGTAGTGCAGGTTGTTACTGAGGGACTTCGCCAAAATCCTGGTTCGACGTCCGAAACTCAATAGTATGTTTTGTTTCTCGGGGACTAGGTCAAAATTCTGACTGCAGGTCCACGGACAGGTTTCGAACCTCGTCACACCCCATCACCAAACACGACCCAAAAGTGGGTAGGGTGCGTGGAAACAGTGCAGGGGACCCCCACACCATGTGCNTAATCGACCGGATCGAGCAACAAAAATACCATCTGGAGAAAATGCTCCGATAGGCCTGCCGAGGCGTCCGGTGGATGATCCGCCTGATCAGGTGGATCATCCACCGGATCCAGTAGTGCAGGTTGTTACTGAGGGACTTCGCCAAAATCCTGGTTCGACGTCCGAAACTCAATAGTATGTTTTGTTTCTCGGGGACTAGGTCAAAATTCTGACTGCAGGTCCACGGACAGGTTTCGAACCTCGTCACACTCCATCACCAAACACGACACAAAAGTGGGTAGGGTGCGTGGAAACAGTGCAGGGGAGCCCCACACCATGTGCAATGGGATATGCGCCTTGGGAAAGGCGCTTCGCACGTGAGTGAAGGCGCCACGGCGAGTGGCGGCGTCAGGCTTCTGTGTTGGGTGAGACATGCGCTTCGACAAGCATAACTTGAGCTACGCTTGGCCAAATTGCGCGCATTTTGGTGCGTTGGAAAGGTCATGACTAGCCCTATAAATGTTGTCGTCACGTCTATGTTCAAAAACTAACTCAAAACGACGTTATTCCATTCGCAAACTAACTGTCTCCAAATTCCTGCTCACATAGCGTGAGGCGACCAGAAAGCTCACGCTCAGTCTCAGATTTTCCCAAAACAGTAGACGTGAACCACTAGAGACAATCAGAAAAACGTCGGGACCGCATCACGCGGATTCCACCTTGACATGGTCGGTGTTTCTGGTCTGAGGCTGCCCACTACCGCACTTGGGTGTGGAACCGGATTCCGCATGGACCCCTTGTCCCTGATACCACGCCATTCCAGTTGTTCTTTGGTCGCGGCGTGGATCTTTGCCAGGCCGTGGTGTGGGGCACTATGGCCACTGTCAATCTTGCTCCCCCTCGCACACTGGCAAGCTCGAACCACCTGGTCATCTCTGTTGTCACGCTTGGTGTTGCTCCTCGCTCCTGTGCGTACCGGTTTTGGGATCCGGTCGTGCATCGCAATGTCGAGTCGTATCATGCACGTTTTTTTTAGTAGTTGACATATAGCGCATTTCTTGTAGACCATATACCTCCCCCTACCCCGTTGTCCCCGACAGCCCCGCCTTCCCCACGTTCCCCACTACTGCCTCCCCCCCTCAGTGTTCTTGCCCGTGAAACCCTCCCCCCCCTTCCCCCCCACTCACTACTTCCTTCCCTGCCTCCGCCTCTCCCTCCACCTCCCTCCTCCCCTTGCCCTCCCGCCCCTGCACTGTTACCGGTGCTTCGTGCCTCTGGCCGCCCGTCCTCCTGGATGCGCGACCATGCTGCGTGGACTTGGCCGCCCGTTGTCTCCCCGCCTCCTCCCGCTGCCACCGTTGGAGCCGTTCCCTCCTCTCCCCCCTCCCCTCTCGTCCCTCCACCCCCTTCCCCTATCTCTCCCCCCCTCTCCCTCTCGCTCACCCTGTATTGGCTACTCCCCCTCCTTCCCCTATCTCTTCTTACACCCGTTCACGCACTACTCACACTCTTGCTTGTCTTGTCACCCCTTTCATTCCTCTGCCCCCGGTTCTCCTCTCCTATGCCCAGCTGAGCTTCCTCCTCTCGCGACGCTCCCTTGCAGCTCCCCCGCCCCCCCTCCCCCTCCGCCCCCCTTGCCTCCGCCTCCACCCTCTTCCGCCCCTTCTCGGTCCAGGTCTGCCTCCGCCCTGATCTCTCCCATGTTCTTCGTTCCCGCGGCCTCTCTCCTTTCCCCCCTCCTTGCTTCGCTGACCACCCCTTTTGCCACTTCCCCCGACCCGGCCTTGTGCGTCGTCACCTCCCCATCTCCGGCCTCCGTGACCCGCCCTCTCCGTACGTATACCCTTCACCCTGGCCACGCTCACGGTCATCATTTCTTTCACCTTGAGTTCCGCCACGCGGTGGATGCTTGCAAAGACCACCGGTTCTTCAGCGCTCTCGCGACTTTTGCTTGTGCACTTACTGTCACCTCTACTCCTCCTGCGGCCTCTTCCCCCCTCCTCCCACCGGTGACTCCGACCCTCTTAAGCTCGCTAACGCCCTTTCCTATCCTGACGCCGCCACCTATCGTGCGGCATGTCTGGCCAAGTTAGCTACGCTCTCGGACTAATGCCTCCTGGAGCTCGCTAAGCTCCCCCCTGGTCGCACGGCGATCAAGGCCAAGTGGATTATCCGCAGGAAGTTCACCACCACCGGTACGCTCGATCGTCATAAGGATCACTTTTTAGCCAAGGGGTACTCCAGATCCCTGGTGTTGACTTCGGTGACACCTACGCTCCGGTCAGTCATTTCACGATGAGTCGCGTCGTCATCTGTGTGGCCGCTTCCTTCTAGTGCGAGCTTCACCAGATGGACGTCAACAATGCCTTTCTCCATGGCCGCCTCAATGAGGAGTCCTACATGGTTCAACCTCTTGACTTTTCTGATGGCTCCACGAAGGCGTGCCACCTCCGCCGTGTGTTGTATGGTCTCCGCCAGTGCTGGAACGAGGACAACACCTCCACCCTTGTCCGTGGGGGCTTCCGTCCCAGCCAGTCCGACGCTTCCCTATTCATTGGCAGTACGTTTGTGGTGCCAGCCTTCATTCTGGTGTATATCAATGACCTGCTCATCACTTCGCCGTCCTCCTCTGCGATTGTCAAGGCCAAGGGTCTCCTATCCTTGGCGTACCGTATGAAGGACCTTGGCCTCGCAGCCATGTTCCTCGGAATGTTGCTCGAGTGTCTTCCTGGCTGTCTCCTTGTTCACTAGGAGCGGTATGTCCTCACTCTCACCGACCGCTTCTCCTCTGACGTCAACCTGTCGCGGCCCCTCCTCGCTGCCTCTTCCCCCATGCCGTCATGCACCCAACTCGCCCTCCAAGTCGCCCACAACACCGCGTCTGGTGAGCCCGAGTCTGTCGTCACCTTTCAGTCCGTCATTGGGGATCTCACGTACCTGGCTAGCACCACTCATCTGGACATCGCCTGTCCGGTGAATGTTCTCGCTCAACGCGCTCAGGAGCCACGTACATCACACCTCCGTGCGACAGTGTATGTCCTACGCTTGGTCATTGGCTGTGCCTGGATTGGCCTTGCCTTTCCGGTCGTGTCGGGCGTGCCACTTTTTGAAGCGATTACGCCCGCGACGCAGATGCTCGGAGTCGCAGTGGCTTCATCTTCCCTCTCGGTGCCGCCGCCGTTTTCTGGCGCAATGGCAAGTAGGATTGCGTTGCTCGTAGCACGAGCAAGGCTGGGTACATGG
This sequence comes from Penium margaritaceum, assembly GCA_023375785.1. Taxonomy (NCBI): domain Eukaryota; kingdom Viridiplantae; phylum Streptophyta; class Zygnematophyceae; order Desmidiales; family Peniaceae; genus Penium; species Penium margaritaceum. Next base: position 23,171 of record SZWC01014636.1, read on the forward strand.
CCTTGGGTAGCACCGCCGCTGAGGCTATGTGGCTCCGCCGCCTCCTTGGCGAGGTCTGTCTTCCCACACCGCCTGTGCCCCTACAGACATCAACGGCCTGGCCATCGCCAAGAATGCCGGTATGCTTCACTGCCGCACGAAGCACATCAACGTCAGGCACTATGTGCGCGATGTCGTTGCCGCTGGCGACATCTGTCCACGATTCATCTCTGCAGAGTTTCAGCTCGTCGACTTCCTTACTAAGGCCCTTCACCAGCCTGCCTTCGCCTTTAGCATTGCCGTGGCCGGTCTTCGCACCCCTCCCCCAGCTGACTGATCCTCCTCCCTCCCCCTACCCTACCCCCATCTTCTGTCACTTGCCAGGGCTGTGTGGTCATCTTCTCAATGACTATCTCTTCGCTGCTCTGCATCTCCCCCCCCTTGCTCGGTGCAAGTTGTCTCCACAGGCCTCCCTCACCGCCGACTCACTTCGCTCCCATGGACCCTGCTCATGCCTCTGTTTCGTTCTTCACACCCCCCTTCTCCCTGCCCCTCGTTTGCTCAGTGCCCTTGCCCGGTCGTGTGCAGGCCCCTGACCCTCTCGCCGTAGCGCCTCATCTTGGGGACGCGCATCGCTGGGCCGGCGGCCTCCGCTCGTCGACACTGGTGGCGCTGTCTGCGCTTTTGGGGGAGTACATTGGAGGGCTGCCTCCCGTGCTGTGCTTCTGGCTGGGTGCTTCTGGCGGTGTGCACCTTGGGGGGTGTCTCTGTTGAAAAATTGCCCCTCCGCATGCCTAAGTGCGACGCCGGGAGGCGCTGATGAGCCGCCATAAAGTGGAAACTCCGCACCGGCGGATCTGGCGACTCGAGGATTGCTCGGATCCTAAAATGGAGGATTGCCTCGTAAAGTTCACGAGCCGCTGAATCCGGTGGAATTGTTTCGCCGGAATCGGACAAGTATTGAGGGAGATATGGCCTTCCAAAGTTGGGGTATGCGCAGCGTCTCTGGGAGCCGGCTGCGACTCAAAATCCGGTGGATAATCGACCGGATTGAGTAACAAAAACACCATCTGGAGAAACTGCTCCGGAAGGCCTGCCGAGGCGTCCGGTGGATAATCCACCTGATCAGGTGGATCATCCACCGGATCCAGCTGTTCGGGTTGTTACTGGGGGACAGCCAAAATCATGGCTCGGCGTCCGAAACTCAGTAGTACGTTTTGTGTTACTCATGGACTTCGTCAGAATTCTGATTGCTGGTCCGCGGACAGGTTTCGAACCTCGTCACACCCCATCACCAAACTCGACCCAAAAGTGGGTAGGGTGCGTGAAAACAGTGCAGGAGACCCCTACACCACGTGCAAGAGGATCTACGCCTTGGGAAAGGCGCTTCGCATGTGAAGGAAGGCGCCACGGCGTGTGCGCACCATGGAGGCGTTAGGCGTTTCTGTGGTGGGTGAAACCTCCGCTTCGGCAAGCATAACTTGGGCTATGCTTGGCCGAATTGTGCACGGTTTGGTGCGTTGGAAAGTTCATGACTAGTCCTAAACATTTTGTGATCATGTCCATGCTAAAAAATCAATGCCAAATGACGTTATTCCCTTCACAAACTGACTGTCTCTAAACTTCTACTCACATAGTGTGAGGCGACCAGAAAGCTTACGCTCAGTCTCAGATTCGCCCAAAACAGGAGACGTGAACCAACAGAGTCTATCAGACCAACTTCAGGACCACATCCACGCGGATCTCATCCTGACAAAGGGTTATGGGCCCACGGGTCAGAACGCCTCCAACGTTCACGTCTTCCGCAGCGCATGGGATCGTCATCTTCGACGTCGCCGTGAAGTTCTGAGAACTCGTCGGAGAAGTAAATGCGCACATGGTGCAGAAGGAGACGCAGCCCATTCAGAAGTATGCGGGCGGCCCGGGCTTTGGGCTATGGAGGTGGCAGTTCCAGCTGCACCTCTCGCATAAGGGGCTGCTCGACGTCATGTTGGGAAAGGAGGTGCTCACATAGGCAACTGCTACGATAGCGGAGAAGCAGGCCCTCAAAAAGAAGAACACGGAGGCGCTCATGCTCCTGGAGTCCGGGACAGCCGAGTCGCAGTGGGGCTACTTCCAAGGTTGCAAGCTGGCAGTCGAAGCTTGGCAAAAGCTCTGATCCATCCACCAATCCAAGTCGCTCGCGAACAAAATCTTCGCGATGAAGCGGCTCCTCACGGTGAGAATCGAGGAGGGAGATGATCTCATTTCCGCCATGCAGCAGATCGAGTCGCTCGACTCGCAATGCAACGATGTGGGGTGGAAGATTGACATGCAGCTGCAGGAGATGGCCTTTCTCATGGCCCTACCTGATAGTTGGGGCCCACTTATTCACCGTCCTTGAAGGATGGTCGGAGGACAAGCTCACCTATGGTGCGGTCGCAGAGTACATCCGCAACGAGGCGTAGCGTCGGAGCTGCGGGGAGTCCTCGTCTTCCTCATCGGCCCTCGTCACCAAAACGCATGGTGGTGGAAGCGGGGCCGAGGAAGTGGCGAAAAAGGCAGTGGCAAGAAGGGCGCCAAGAAAGGTGTGTGCCGCAATTGCGGCAAAGAGGGCCATTGGGCCCGTAAGTGCCCGGAGGAGGCGAAGACCAGCGGAGTAAATAGCAAGGGCCGGTCACTCCTCAACGGCAACAAGAACCACTTCCTCAAGAAGGCAAACAAGCAGCACCTGGATTCCGAAGCCGAGGAGCACACCCAAGTCGAGAAGGTGGGGTTTGTCACCTACGAGAAGTCCTCCAAGTCGATGGTGGTCGCGAACGACAAAGATGAACCGGCGGCCGGCCAAAGCGACGTGGAGGTAGAAGTCGTGATGGGCGGAAAGAAGGAGCTGCGCACAATTCGTGATGTGCAGCATGTCCCCGGCCTGGCTAACATCCTGAGTGTCAGCCGCTTGACGGATAAGGGGTATGAGGTGCTCTTCCGTAGGAAAGGCGCAATGGTGCGCATTGACGGCGACGGCGATGTCGTGCTGGAGGCAAAGCGCGAGGGTGGTCTCTACATCGTGGAGACCAAGGTGGTCCCCGCGGCATCCGACGCAAGAGATTTGCAGGAGCGCGTCGTCAACATGGCCAAGGGAGGAAGCGCTGATCTGGATCTGTGGCACCGAAGGTTGGGGCATTCGGCGCCCGCAACCGTTAAGGAGATGGCAAAGCGCAACATGGTGCGCGGCCTCGTCATCGACGGTGCAGACGCGGCAGTGGATGTAGTAGCGCACAAGAAGTGCTAGCCTTGCATTTTGGGCAAGGCGCGACGCAAGCCGTTCAACGAGAACGAGGCTCACGCAAAGGACCTGCTGGAGGCCGTGCACAGCAACGTGTGCGGACTGTTCAAAACGCCGTCAAACAGCGGCTTGAGATACTTTGTCACTTACATTGACGATTGCAGCAGAAAAATCTACGTGTACTTCATGAAGCGGAAGGGCAAAGTCCTGGACCGGCTGAAGGAGTACGTCGCAGCGGTGGAGAGGCAGACTGGCCAGAAGGTCAGAGCGCTACGCAGCGACAATGGCGAAGAGTACGTGGGCTGCAGTGGGTGGATGAAGCAGCAAGGCATCAAGTGGGAACCCACTACGCCGTACTCGCCACAGTCCAACGGAGTGGCGGAGCGGGCGAACCAGACGCTGCTCAACATGGTGCGGACCATGCTTGTGGATGCGGGGTTGCCGCGAGGGTTCTGGGAAGAGGCTGTGTGTACAGCGAGCTAGACCATCAACCTCACCCCAATAGCGGTGCTGAAGGGCAAGGGTGGTTGGAAGACGCTGTAGNCAATGGCGAAGAGTACGTGGGCTGCAGTGGGTGGATGAAGCAGCAAGGCATCAAGTGGGAACCCACTACGCCGTACTCGCCACAGTCCAACGGAGTGGCGGAGCGGGCGAACCAGACGCTGCTCAACATGGTGCGGACCATGCTTGTGGATGCGGGGTTGCCGCGAGGGTTCTGGGAAGAGGCTGTGTGTACAGCGAGCTAGACCATCAACCTCACCCCAATAGCGGTGCTGAAGGGCAAGGGTGGTTGGAAGACGCTGTAGGAGGTTTGGAGCGGGCGCAAGCCAAACGTGGCCCACGTGAAGGTGTTCGGGTGCAAGGCGCACGCGATGGTGCAGGCGGCGAAACGATGCGACAGCAAGCTGGAACCGCGGGCAAAGCAGTGCTTGTTCCTCGGCTACGAGAGCGCGCAAAAGGCATAAAGGCTCTTGGACCCGCGCACGCAAGAGATCATCCGCAGCCGTGACGTCGATTTTGACGAGCAATAAAGCTTTAGCAGCAGCAACAACGACATGAGCGTTGGGAACACTCCAAAAAAAGGGGAATGGTTCCAGCTCCTTGACTACGAGGAGGAGCCGGCGGACGCGGAGGTCGATGATGCGGCGTCGGAGCACGGCGGTACAGCAGGAGCAGCAGCCGATGCGGAGGACTGCGACGACAATGCAGCTGGGCTGGAGATCCGGCGGAATGATCCGTCAAAGGAGGCACCGCGGGTGCCAAAGCGCGCACTCTCGGCGGAGTTCGCGTCGGGCGTCTGAGAAACATACTCCGGACACGCCGCCCGTCCTTTTGATGGTTGACCAGAGCGGGAGGGATCCTCGGGGAGCCGTCCGGTCGATGATTCACCGGAGCAGGCTGAGTCAGAAGGATCGCAGCAGAGCGACTAGACGTCGCCAAGACTGCCGCGCCGCAGCGGGAGGCATCAGAGAGCAAGGAAGTGTTTTGATGCAGGCACCGGTCAATGGATCGGCATGACGCGGTGCATGCTGGCTGCATCAACGGAACCGACGACCGTGCAAGAGGCGCTTGCGCGGCCCGAGGGGGAGCAGTGGGACGCCGCCATCAAGTCGGAGTTGGCGTCCATTGCTCAAAATGACACGTGGCAGCTAGTTGACAGGCCGAAAGTCGCGAAGGTCATCGGCTCCAAGTGGGTCTTCAAGACCAAGTTCACGAAGGAAGGAGTGGTTGACAAGTACAAGGCGTGGCTCGTGGTGAAGGGGTATGCGCAGCGTAAGGGCGAACACTACGATGAGACGTTCGCCCCCGTCGCCAAGCTTACAAGCATCCGGGCGATCCTTGCGGGGACGGCCGCCAAGGACATGGAGCTCCACCAAATGGACGTAAAGAGAGCCTACCTCAATGGCATCATCGACAAGGACATCTACATGGAGGTGCCGGAGGGGGTGGAGGCAACGGAGGGCAAGGTGTGCAAGCTGCGGAAGTCCTTGTACGGGCTAAAGAAATCGCCCCAATGCTGGTACCAACAGATGGACAACTTCATGGCACAACTCGGCTTCAAGCGCTATGAGGCGGATCACAGTATGTACGTGCGGCGCAACAAGAAGCTCCATCAGATTGTCCCATTGTACGTGGATGATCTGATCTTGTGCCCCTCAGACCTGCCGAGCCTACAGCAGCTGAAAGAGCAGCTAAGCAGCAGGTTCCAGATGTCGGACATGGGGGAGCTGGAGTTCTACCTTGGGGTGAGCATTACGCGGCACCGGAGGGCGCGTACGCTTGAGCTGGGGCAGGCCAAATACGTGGCCGAGGTGCTAAAGTATTACGGCATGGAGGACTGCAAACCAGTGTGCAGTCCTGTGTCCATGACCTGTGAACTAAGTGCGGCAATGGCGCCGCAAACAAAAGAAGAGCAGGAGCATATGGCAGGGGTGTCTTACCAATTGGCGGTGGGCAGCATCATGTACGCCATGGTGGCGACTCGACCGGACCTGGCCTACGCGGTGGGCCAAGCGAGCAGGTTCGTGGCTGATCCAGGGCCACTACACTGGCAGGCGGTCAAGCGCATCCTCCGCTACCTACATGCAACGCGGCACGCGCACCTGAGGTTCGACGGCAAGGGGCGGACGGACCCCTTGCGTCTGGTCTGCTACACGGATGCAGACTATGCTGGGGATGTGGACAAGCGGAAGTCCACATCCGGCTACGTGTTCTTCCTCACTGGTGCAGCGGTCTCGTGGTGCAGCAGGAAACAGGACTGCGTCGCCACCTCCACAGTGGAAGCAGAGTACATCGCGCTGGCCGAGGCGGTCAAGGAGGCGGTGTGGATCCGCAGGTTACTGAGGGAGCTGGGCGTGCCGCAGCTGGAGACTACGATGGTGCAAGAGGACAACACCGGCTCCATCTCGCTGACCAACAACCCGACGCAACACAAGAGGACAAAGCACATCGATGTGAGTTATCACTACGCACGGGACATGGTTGAGAAGGGGCAGGTGGTACTGCAGCACTGCAACACGCACAATATGCTTGCGGATTGCTTGACCAAAGCACAACCCGCGGACCGGCATGCGATGAGCGTGGCCGGACTTGGGATTACCAGCTATGATGGGCTGGAGGGCGCAGCGGAAGATGAGTGAGAGAAAGCAGGAGCAGCAGGCATGGCAGGTACAAGGGGGAGAATGTTGAAAATTTGCCCCTCCGCATGCCCAAGTGCGGTGCCGGGAGGCGCTGACGAGCCGCCATAAAGTGGAAACTCCGCACCGGCGGATCTGGTGACTCAAGGATTTCTCGGATCCTTAAATGGAGAATTGCCTCGTAAATTTTACGAGTCGTTGAATCCGGTGGAAGTTGTTTTGTCAGAATCGGATAAGTATCGAGGGAGATAAGAAATAATCATGGGAGAAATTTTCAATGAGATTTAGAATGCATCAACCTTGGCCAACAAGGAAGTCATGCAACAAAGTTCTGATGATTTGGGCATGTAAAACATTGAGGAGCTCTATGGATTGATTCTCAAAGGTGAACGACGGAGAGTGTTGGCATTTCTCCCTTGTTACAATTAAGGTAGTCAGCGGAACGATGAGTCAGAAACATGGAGGGATCAAGACTAAGCACGGGATGTAAGAACAATGTGCTCGAGATGGCATTGGAATGCACATGACCAAAGTGACAATGTAGTAGACGCACATCGTCAAGTGAGAGCAAGGAAGAGACCTGAACAACAAATATGTTAGCAAGTAGATAGTGTCAGAGGAATGGAGGGAGCAAAGCGAGTGATGGCAGAGGCAGGAAAAAGCAATGCAGAGTTCATAGGTACGAAAGAGGGATGAAAGAAGCAGAAAGTTTTCAGGCGATGCGAGGAGTTTGGCAGAATCGTAAATGAAGGTGTTCTGGGAGAAAAGGTGGATTGCTGAAGTACACAAAGGCACAATGAGAGAATGTAGGGTAGGATTCGTTGATGAGATGCACAGAGCTCAGTGGAGCAGCGAGAGTGACGAAGGGAAGAGGTGTGTATGGAAGTGATGAGATTGGATGGTAAATGAGAAATGAGCGAGCAGCGAGCAGAGCAGAGACATGGTGGCAAAGCCACAGAACCAAAGACAAACATGATGGAAAGACTGTTCTGGGTTAACTGGGAAGGAATGAACATCCGCCGTATATGCATTATAACTCGACAAAGTAACATGAGCAACAACTTCTTCCCGCTAGACGGACACAGGCAACACTTGTCACTTTAATAGGGGATTACTTGACTGTTGGTCATAACGGTCAGAATGACTGATGGACCGTTTGTCAAGTTGATAGGAGGGGATTCGTTCAGAGACCTGAACCATTATTGAGAAGGAAATAATTCTTGTCAGAGGCCTTTTCTACAACAGGCCTCCTGAGTCCAAAAAGAGTTAAAAGCAGTATCCCTTCCAGTTTTGAGGAAGTTATACCTCACAGTGTTCAAGGAGAACCTTCCACATGGCCATGCGATCAGTGGGATGAGCCTCAAGTTGAGGTCGCAGGTCCTGTCTCACAACAAAGCGGAGCTAGTACCTGATGCCTTGATTTAATTCTTCCTGTTTCTTCTCCAATTCGGCACTGGAGCAGCGCTTGCCAAGGTACATAGGCTGTCCAAGGAGGGAATTCGTGATTTCAAACACACAAATGAGTTCTGGATAGAGGTACTTCTATTTTTGTGTTTGCCACTCCCTGATGTTGTTGTCCTTCTTGTTCCAATTCTTGGCAGTGTTCTCTGAAGAGGGTACTGCAACTGATGCTTGAGGAGCTTCAGGGTGCTCCATGGCTTCTTCTTCGTCCTCTTCCTCTACATCCTTGTCTTCATCACACCAGAGGAATTTTTTGTCTCTAGGGTCCCTGGGTAGTGGAGGATAGTGGGCATTGTCATGGCAGGTGATGGTGATCCATGATAGGTCCATGCCTCTTGTTGAAGGCTGAACCACAGGTCTGGTGGGCACCTTGCCTTTTCTTGCAGATGGTAAAAGGAGGAGTGGACGAGGTTGTGGAGATGCCCTCAGACCAGTAGAAAATTCGCATGGTCAAGGTGAGGCGGTTGGCGTGGAGCATGTTGGTGTTTGTACATGCCGAGGAGGAAATCTGAGATGCAGTATTTGTTAATGAAGCTGGTGTTGGTGATTGTCAGGATTGTTTGTGACCAGTTGTGAATGTTAATTCCATCTTCATGAAGGTTGGGATAGCTTGCCTATGGATTGGCCATGGGTCTCAGAAGAGGATGGGAGGAGAGAGATAGAGGGAGCTGGAGGATGCTGCCACGACACCACACACAGATAATGCTCAGCCACTGCATGTCCTTTGTCTCTAGATGAGGGGATGTGCTAGTCAATATCTTGAGAAGTTGGAATTTGCCACCAAGAGATAAGGGATATCTTTCTAAGAGCGGCTTGAGAGATGTTTTTAGCTGTTGACAGTGGAGGAGTCCTGGATGTTGCCAGGGACGTTTGATTGGATGCAGGGCTCAGTCACAGCAATGAGCACCACCATAGCTTGAGAAGCAGATGAGACAATGCTGCTAACATCAGCTGCGGTGAAAGCGGAGGAAGCATAGATGGTGGTGACGGTGGTAGAAGATGGTGGAGAGAGTGCAAACAGCAGAGGGCGGCGAGGAGTGCGACGAGTTGATGACTTGGTCAGGAGGGATAAGGCAATGTTGCCTGAGGCTCTGATACCATGTCAGAGGAATAGAGGCAGCAAAGCGAGTGAAGAGAAATGCAGGCAGAAGCAATGCGGAGTTCGGAGGTACGAGAGTGGGATGTAAAAAACAGAGAGATGTCACGCGATGCGATGACTTAGGAAAACTGCAAATGAAGGTGTTATGGGAGAAAAGGTGGACTGCTGAAGTAGATAAAGGCACAATGAAAGAATGTAGGATAGGAGTCGTTGAAAAGCTACGCATAGCTGAGCGGAGGAGCGAGAGTGACAGATCGAAGAGGTGCATATGGAAGTGACAAGATTGGATGGCGGATGAGAAGTGAGTGAGGAGAAAGCAGAGCAGAGACACAGCGGCGAAGCCACGGAACCTAAGGCGAACATAATGGAAGGACTGTTCTGGGTTAACTGGGTGGAAATGAATATCCTCCATATATACATTGCAGTACGGCAAAATAGCATGAGCAACGGCTTCTTTCCGCTAGCCGGATGCAGGTGACACTCATCACTTTATTCGGGAATGACTTGACTGTTGGTCGTAACGGTCGGGATAATTGATGGACATTTTGTCAAGTTGATTTGGTCAGAGACTTGAACCGTTATTGAGAGGGGAATAACTCTTTTCGGAGTCCTATTTTCAAACAGGTAGAATGGTACAAACAGAGTAAGGCAATGAAGCTGACCTCAGCAAAAACCGCACGAGACTACACAACTGGTGGGACACAGAGAACTGATGCGGAAACCATGGGTGGTTGTAAGTTCCACACCTTGTTCATCCAGGGTCACGGTACAATTCAGACTGATCTACAAGGCACATATAGCAGGTCAGGTAAGGCCAGATTGATAGTAGGCTAAATGAAATGGAAAATGACCACATTTCGAATACAGAGCATCTAGTTGGAGCTAGTGCAAACAAAGCAAATGGAACCAACCGGCCCAATACTATTGAACGTTGCTGGGACACACACCATATAGAGGTGATTCTTGAGTAAAGGATCCAGAAGCGTCCAAACACAAAGATAGAGAGAAGCACACCAGAAGTGGCACCGGTGGCAACAGCGGGACTGGATGTGGTGATCTGGCAACACACGGGAAGAAAATGTGGGAAGAACACAGGTTGGCAATTCTTAATCCATGGGAATCACACGAGTAGATTCCCCAGCACAGCGTAAAATGCTCCACGAAGGAGGACAGAATCAGAATCACACACGGGACCTCTAGGAAGTATAGGCACACTTCCACCTCTCTGATCACACAGGTGCAACAGGTGAGTAAGGGAGTACTATGGATGAGGTTTGTACTCAACAGATGCAGGCGTGGCTGGGCAGGAGGACACCAAGGATCCTGGCAAGGGATGCGCCAGCATGTAGGTAGGTGGTTGCCAATGAAGTGGGATGTATGAGGAGGACGTGGACTATGTTAGAATGGTGCTCTATAGAGTATCGGCCATCCTCAGGGGGAGGAAGAGGATGGCACGAAGGCAGCTACATCCACCATGGAGTGAGGTGAGGAGAAGATGGAGCTGAGTCTAGTGAAGGAGTTAGCGGAGTTAGTGGGCGAGGAGGAACCAGCGGTGTGGGCCTGGTGGACATTTTGTGTGTTCAAAATAGCTATGAATTCCACAACAACCTCTGAGATGTCGATCATCTGGTTGACGCCTCTGTTAGCATGCTCTTTGCAGCATCATCCAACTATCTCACTGAAGCGATTGGTGTAAATAATTACAACCATGGCATATACACAAAATGATTAACCATCCTTGGCACTTATGCTCGCGGAAGGGGTTTTTGGTTCTTGATAGTAGGTCATTCAACACCCAGTAATCCATGCACGTATGCATGTTGCTGGTTTTCGTATTGAAGGCTGAAACACAGGTGGAACATACGGTGACGGGAATGGCCTCACGAACCCCTAACTGAGTATCTATTCTAACTGCTTTTTTAGTTCGGTCAGCTCCTGGCCTCTCATCTGATAGGTCCCTTTCACTGTCGTTCTGCTGCCAAGCTTCAGGTCTACCCCATGATGGAAGTTACGTTGCAGAGCTAACTTTTGACAAATTTTGTTTGGAAAGACCCCTTCAAACTCTTCTATGAGGATGCAGGCTCCTTCAAAACGGCTGCAAACTTGTCACATATCGAGGCCGATGAGGCCGCCGTTGTTGAATTTGGTGTTGTGATATCTTCTCCTTCCCCTGTCTCCACGTGGATGAGCCATGCTTGTTCTCCATATCATAGATATCTTTTGGCCACGTCCAACATGATCGGCTACGTGCGTCCTCTTTTTTACTGTCGCATCTTCCTATGCTACTTCCTCCTCTGCTCCTTCCCGCGATCACCGCTGTGTCATGGGTTGCTTTATAGGTGAAATATTGTACCATTAATGCTGAAATAGAGTGCTCCACTACTCTAGTCTACCTACACATCGTACTGGTAGAGGAAACATCATCCAAAAATAATTCTCTAGTCACTCATTAGACACCAGACATCATCCATATCATTTTATCGTGCAAATCTCATATTGCAGTTGGATTGTTTCGCAAAGTCGGTGAATCTATAGAGGCCAGTTGAAATATTTTTCCTTCAAACACTCCTGGTTTGGTATGAAAACCTAGTTCTTGAACAAAGTCAGAAATGATGAAACTATGAAAAGCTCCTCCATCCAAAACTGACGATACCATTCTACAAATTTTACAACCACTCAATTACACTCCTGGAAGTATTGCCAGTTGGTTTTCCTCGTACGCCTTGTCAAAATATCTGATCTCTCAAACCCTCATCCGTGACGATGTAAGTTGTACCAATGGATGATCGGTTGGTGCACATTTTTGCGACTGACATCAGGTTCTTCATCTACTGTGACCTTTTTGCCATTTCCCGATGCCATGTTTTCTTCTCTGACTTCTCCCCCTGCTTGGCTTGTTGTTTTCATTTCCAACAGTCGTGCGAGATGTGCCCCCGCTTACCGCAACTCCAGCAGAGCCATTGATTGTGCTATTTGATTGATTCAATCTCTATTGAAAACGAGATTTCCAGCTATTGTGACTTCCCTCTTCCACAATATAGATTGTGGCATTGGGGTCACCATCCACTAGATTACTGTATCCAAGCGTTGAATTCGGCACTATTAATACAATCAATTGCTACGATTATTCACAGAAGGTCGACGATGATGTTGTAGATGCAAAATATGGCGATTGGTCGCCGGATGTCACGCTTGAGGTTGTTGTTATAGTGAAAACAGAGTTCGTGAGGGATGAGGTCACGACGTGTGATGATTTTGTGAAAGCTCTCCATATACTTTGCCACGCTGGTATGCTAACGTAAGCATTGGATCTTGTACCATGCATCATACTTCTTTTTCATTCTTTTGAAGCGTGCAAGTATGGCGTTTTTTAAGTCCGTCCAGATTTCCAGTAGATTTAGTGAGTTGTGGCACATTTGTTTTCTTGAGAGGCAGAATTCCTTCGGTCAACAACATAAGAGTGGTCGCGTGAGCTGCTGATTCAACTCTGTCGGTCTCCTATTGTAATTACATGGTCTTTTGAACAGGCCACCAACCTAAAGCCATGCCATGCAAAAGCGAGGTCGCGAGGTCAGTTTTATTTCTCTTATTGTTGACATAATGTGCAGTAAAGTACACCTCCAAACCGTCAGCCCCATCTAGACCATTAGTCCTTTGGAGTTTGCAGGATCAAATGGCGCAAAAAGTGCTAGTCAAACATGGTGTTTGCTCTAGAGTTGAATACTTATTTCAGTGAGTACTACTTCACACGCATGCACATTTTGAAGCGCTTCCACCGCCGCGTTGAGTTTTTGGATCACGTGGGTATTGAGGCTTTGTAGTCCTGACATTTTCTCATAGAGGTCTTCATTAATGCGGGCCTGTCGGCCGGTACCTCCAATCGTGCCAGGTGTCTTCCTCACGGGCAACGGCAGAGGCGATGGGTTTGCTGAGCCAGAGGGGTCTGTCACCAGATTGGCCATCGGGGTTGTCGGTGCTGTGCTATTCTCCACAAAAGTTGCTATTGCCGCCTCCTTCCTCTTAAGAGCATTGTTGACCGTGTTCTGTTGATACTCCATTGCCAGAATGTTTTCCCGTTTGGTTGCTTGTCGTCAAGTGCGCTCGCTTTGTTCATGGCCATCTTTGTGAGCTCTGCAAACAACTGGATTGTGGAGATGCATTGAGGACGTGTGTGTGGTTTTCATCTCAGAGTTAATACGTTGGCTACCCATCTAGTGCCACTATACACTGATGCCAAGTATTTTGCCGATTGGAACATGGATGGCTCACAAGGATGAGATACATAGTTGAAGAAAATTCAAGGAATTGGTAAAACTTGATCATTTACATTTAGTAGTAAGCGTAATTGGATGACAAGTGTGGAACACATACATACAAAAACAAGAAATGGAATTAGGCATATCTTGGGTCTTGGGCTCTTGAGTCAAGCGATCCGTATGACGCTGCTTCTTGAGTGGTCGCTTCAAGATATTTTACCTGTTGACCTGACAGTATCAAAACATCAAGTTCATTTGTGATTATTTTATCAAAATGTGTGGAAAGTGGTCATATCTATCAGAACCTTATGAGGTAAAACAATAGATTCTAGAGCAGGTGGCCAAAATGTCCTCGGCTGAACGTCATAAAAATCATGTGGTTGACGTGTGGTGGGCCACGAAGGCAATGACAAAAAACCCCACTCGTGGAGCTGAGGAGCTTGTGTACATCTAGGACGTGATCAGGTGATCTCCGTCATCTGGGTCAGCATAGGACTATAGCGTGCTGAATTCCTCACCAAGCCCTAGCACGTGAGAAGTTCATATTGGCCATTTTTCAGTTGGACTTTGCCCCTTGCCTGAGGATAGATGAGAGTGGCCCGTGCGTGTTCATGTACACTAATGCATCTCATTGTCCATTTGTGTCAGTTCTGTACGCGTACAGACATAGGCACCATTGGGTCATGGGCGAGTGTTGTATTGCAAGCCATTACTGTTTGTTTGTACAGCTTAGTATGACCACTCAGTTGTGTCCATGCTTGTGCAAATCCTACATGTGGACCGAGCTGGCGCCGAAGCACCGCCGGGTGGTGGCCAACCCACCAGCACTTGCCAAGTAGCTGCCATGGCATCCCTGGTGCTTGCTAGGACACTGTATAATTCTTCTGTAGACTCTTTAGGGTTTTCTCGGTGGACTAGCTTTTTGACTGATTTATATGTTTTGCATTCGATGTCCATTGGTCATTGCCGGATCCATGCATGTTTCTAGTTTTTATTTCCAGCTCAAAATTTTACATTTATAGGTTTGAATAGTTCTTCATTCAGATTCTTGTACGTAGAGCTATGGAAAAAATGGTGGATTTGGGCCAGTTTTAGCACAAACTGACAATACGACGTGTGTCATCCAACATACACCGTGGCATGCATTTAACTTGTGTGCTTGTCAGAAGTTATCTCTCTCTGCATGCTAAAACTATCAAAGCTTATGAGACTCTGCATGTCACCCTAGCCCAACTCTGGTTATTTCTACATGCTAGTGCGACAGTTAACTAGAAACTATTGCCACGTCAATAGCAAGGGAAGAACACTTCCTAGCATCTTCTCCTGATATTGGTGTATGTATGTCCAGATCCACATCTATATCCATACTTATATCCATGTCCATATCCATATCCATATCCATATCCATATCCATATCCATATCCATATCCATATCCATATCCATATCCATATCCATATACATATCCATATCCATATCCATATCCATATCCATATCCATATCCACATCCATATCCAAATCCAAATCCATATCCATATCCATATCCATATCCATATCCATATCCATATCCATATCCATATCCATATCTATAGCCATATCCAATGCTTATCCTCATCCACTTTCATGTTCATGTCCATAGCCTTATCAATGTCCATGTTCTCTAGGAATCCATGTCCACATCCATAACCAAATCCACATCAATTTCCACATTCGTATCCATAGCGATATTCATATGCATACCCACATCCCCATCCATATTCATATCCATACCTATGACAAGAGGAAGAAAGGGTTGTGTATTAAATGTCACCACACTTTCAAATCACTAGTCCATTATTTCATCCTATACCACATACACTCCACAATGCACTGCCCCAATACACTTTGGACTGGGGAGGGATACCAGCCAAGAATGGAGGGTGGCTCATGGCATTTGCTTCACCCCGCCAAAGTTATTGGTGCCTCCCCTTCCCCACAAAATTGTTGCAGTGTATCCCAACAGTGTATTGGAGAGTCTACAGTGAAGACAAATTTTTTTGTACCTTTTGTATTCTCGTGCTTCTCATGTCACCTACTCCATTCCCTTCTCCAAAGAAATCTATTGTTTTGGGAGAGTGTAGCGGGGAGTGTATTGGAGATATGCTTGAATATGAAAACTTGTGTATTTCTTTACACTTTTTTTTTTCTGAATACACATGTTTGTTAAATGCATACACCCCAGATGAAATCTGCGGTACACATCTCCAATGCACTTTTGACTTTTGGGGAGGGCAGGGGAAGGAAGAGGGGGGGGGGTAGAGCTATCCATAGCCCCCCCTCCAACCATGAGCGTGTATTGGGGTGGTGTAGTGGAGAGTGTAGCGGATGGACAAAAGAAGAAAATAGTTGTGTACTAAAAGTCATCACATGTTCAATCACTAGTCCATTACTTCATTGTACCTCAGATACACTCCACAATACACTACCCTCGTACACTTTCTATGAGAGGGGGAGGGGTATTGACCTTGAATGGAGCGGTCACCCACGCGATTCACTCAACCAACGACTTTGTCAAACTCAATGGTCATGCCCCCAAACTGAAGCAGTGTATCTTGGGAGTGTATTGGGGGGTGTATTGTGAAAACAGAAATTTTCGTAACGTATGTTTTCCCTTGCTTCTCATGTTGCCTCCCCAANCCCCCCTCCAACCATGAGCGTGTATTGGGGTGGTGTAGTGGAGAGTGTAGCGGATGGACAAAAGAAGAAAATAGTTGTGTACTAAAAGTCATCACATGTTCAATCACTAGTCCATTACTTCATTGTACCTCAGATACACTCCACAATACACTACCCTCGTACACTTTCTATGAGAGGGGGAGGGGTATTGACCTTGAATGGAGCGGTCACCCACGCAATTCACTCAGCTTTGTCAAACTCAATGGTCATGCCCCCAAACTGAAGCAGTGTATCTTGGGAGTGTATTGGGGGGTGTATTGTGAAAACAGAAATTTTCGTAACGTATGTGTTCCCTTGCTTCTCATGTTGCCTCCCCAACCCAAACACACATGGGGTGTCTTGGGGGAGTGTAGCTGGGAGTGCATTGGAGACATTCTTAAACAGAAAAATTGTGAATGCCTTTGCAATTTATTGTCAAAATACACATTCTCTTGAATGCATCCAGCCCAAATAGACTTTGCGAGACACAATCCCGATACACTTTTGACATTCTAGGAAGGTGGGAGGAGGGGCGAGACAAATCTATCACCTCCCCCCTCCCTCTAAAACCGAGAGAATGTATTGCAAAGGTGTATTGCAAAGTGTAGCTCATAGGCATCCTCCTCGGGGTCAACCAAACTCGCAATGTCCTGAGACACTGGAACATCGGATGCAGCTGCAGGTGTCGCATCCACACCACAGCTCGTGTCTGTCATACAGGGAGGAATGAGCAGTCGCATACCAAGAGAGAAGGAGAAGGAGGAGCCGTCAAAGTCCGTGGAGCATGTGGAAATGTCGTCCATGCACGAACTGCCACTCTCAGCGTCGATGTGATCAGCAGGGTCACCAACAGGTGAACACACCATCTGACTCCATCATGTGTGTCGCTACGCCGTCGTGTGTACGGAAACCTGTAGACTCCGGAAACATGGGTGACTTTTCACGTAGAAGCTGGTCCTCAAGTAGCTCAGATGACACTGTAGAGCCTACTGTGTCTACTGTAGCGCATGTCCCATTGACATCTCTCAGAACAGCGGCTCTCAAGAATGCCTCAACCTCTAAAAGACCAGCCGGCTGACTCTGCTCATGCACTGCGACCGTTGTCGTACTGGTGTGAGTCTCGCGCGCCAACGCCCCCAGAAATCCGTATGGGGCATCCCGATCCGCACGATACTCCTGTGCCACCACCAGGTCGCTACTGGTCGGAGTCGCGAGTGGCACCGCCCAGGCATGCGGAACCTGCACTCCCCCTGATGCAACCTGCTACTGCAGACAGTCCAGCTCCTGTCGCAGCGTAGATGTCGACCTCAATGACATGCACGTCCCAAACACTCCAGCCTCTGCCGGACTGGTGTGAGTCTGCTACACACTCTCTCCCGAAAGTCCGGTAGATGCATCCCGATCAGTACGGGACTCCTGTGCCACAGCCGGACCGCCACCGGTCCGAGCCGCGAGTGGCACTAGCCAGGGATGCCGTGCCTGCGCTCCTCCTGATGTAACCTGCTGCTACGAACGATCTACTAGCCCAAACGTGGAGCTTGATGACACGCAAGTCTCCACCATAATCGCCATGTTAGTTTCAGAATCCACGTCATGTGCTGTCGCCGTATCGTCTGAATCTGTGTAAGCTGACGCTCGGGCACCACGGCCCGACGCGAGTGCAGATCCTGTCGCTACGGTCACAACAGGCAATGTGCGGTGACCACACTCCACCTTGACATGTATAGCAATGGAAGTCGAGGAGGTATAGGATGTATCAAAACCAGTGCGAGCACGGCGTGCAGAGTGCAGACGCCGACGTCGCGTGGACACACGACTGGAACGACTACATAAAGACATTTCATCACGTCGTGGTGTCATGGACGCAAGAGAATGGATGATGGAAATGATGGTGGCAGCCTAGGACTGGCTGGTAAGTGCAGCTGAAGAGACACCATTGGATGAGGAAGGAGGAGAGGATGAAGAACAAGTGATCAAAGAGGCTGTCGAAGAACTAGTAGCAGAAGCACGCTCAGTGAGGACGACGTCACAAAGCTCTTGTGCCATCTACCTCAGGCTCTGGATCTCGGCGAATATGGTCGCAAGAGGTCCAGCTGGGGGATCTACCAACGCTGGCAGATCCGTATGCTATAGAGGATGCAGGCTCCGATGAGGTTGAAGCCAAGGTGGATGTCAGTCGCGAGGGTGCGTCCAGCAGCGATGCCAACCATGACGTCCATCACCACAGTAATAGCAGGTGAACGCGCAAGGTACCTCCTCATATGTCTACACACTCATCTCGTGCGTTGGACGATGGATAGTGGCGAGGGCACCTACTCCCGGTGGTAAGCACCAAGCCGCGGGAGGGGATGAGACCAGTAAGTACTGTCACTCTCGGAGGTCACGACGTCAAGGTCAGCAAACGTGACCAAACGGGGTGAGCTGCACTACCATAGTACGCCCAGAGTATGGAGTCTGACTAGTTGCGGCTACTAATGCCGCTGCCACTAATGGAGCAAATACTACTCTAGGAAGAGAAGAGGTAGCGGCAACAAGTGTGGCTGTTGCTCCAAGCGGTAGACGACCCAGACCCTTGAAGATGCACAGACCCGAATCCACCATCGATCCTACGGAGTGAACTGCGCGCACGAACCCACGGGCCCTGGGATGACGCCCGTCCACGACGCGTCTTGAACCGAAGATCGCCGTGGACAACACAATATGATGTCGGTTAGGAAGGCAAAACTGCAAGCATTGCTACAACCGCCGCTGCTGTTGCTATGGAAACTGATGCTACTGTAGTCGTTGCTACTATTGCAGGTGTCGGTTTGATGCCGGGCTATTCTATGGCCCCGCACAACAACAAAAAAATCTTACCCTCAGTCCCCTTTCTTTCGTTTGCCTTCACCCACCACTTTCTTTCCTTTCTCTTGCTCTCTCTTGTTCTCGACCCCAACGCCCACCCTTTTTTTCTCAACTCCTCGTCGTTTTTCTTTGTTTTGGTTTTTTTTTGTTTTCCTCTACTCATCCCGGGTTTGTCGTCACCCAATTTTGAAGGGCCCTCTAGAATGGGGGCAGGTCAGGATTGGGGGGGGGGGGTAAAAAATGAGGGGCCGATTTCAGGTCGCCCCCCTTCGCTCCTTTGCTCGCTCGCTTAGAAAAAAATGAGCAAGCAAGTGAGCGAGTGAGCGAGTGAGAGGGGAGGGACTCGAGAGGGGG